>CAKNYM010050177.1:0-23224 GCA_932195095.1 Andricus curvator | reverse complement strand
GATAAGAACCCCCCCCCCCCCCACACACACAATTGTTCAAAGGGGGATCTTATCAAACTTACAGGATTTGGATGCAAAGTGTACAACAGCTACGATACCCTAGAATTATAAAAATCATATGAAACTCATATGACGCAATGGCTAAATGTAACATACGAGATAAATTTTGAACAAAGAGACATTGACAGGTTAGAACAAAAATTAGTACAACTTCCGAAACAAATATCACACGAAGAACTTAAGCAAGCCAGAATTAGCCTAGACGACACCGAAAATATCCTGCATACTATTGCCACCCACAGAAGGCTCAGTACTTGGAAAGAAACTAGTTTAGAATGGTTACAATATTTAGGTTACGCCGCTTTAGCACTAGGAACTCTGTATACTTTAGGTAAATTAGGCATCCTCGATTGCATAAAGGGATGCTTTCCGAAAACAATCAAATTATTCAATAATAGAAATAAAGTAGTCCACTAATCCCATATTGTAACGTACCAAACCCAACCAACTCCCGAATCATTGTCAAACTACGAAACATGTAGCATAGTTCAAAACACCAAACCTTTAAAGATAAAAAACAAAACTTAGAGACTGAATTCAATCTAAAAAGAAGGTTGTTACGAGCGGACAATTACCCCTACTCTACGTCTAATTACCATATATAAAGCGCCGCCTCTCTGAGGAGCTTAGTTCTAGACCTGTACTCATAAACGCAAATAAAGCGCTCGAAGTCAGATATTGACTTCGAGCTTACACAAAAAAGTTCATTAAGCATTTTTACGCCTAACATACATTCAAAACTGTTTTTTCTTGGCAAATGTATAAATGTTAAGGTTGCAGGGTTATAAATAAAAGCATTGCTATTATTTTGCAACGATCAAAATCTAATAATTTCAGAATTTATTAAATTGATCTTTTAAATGAGGAACGTTTGCGATGTTAAACAAAATCGAACATAACCGATAAAGATTATATAATTCTAATTAAAATCCTTCAATGTTAAATGATTTTTAATTGAAACCTTTAAAATTAGGAAATTTTATTTTAAATTAGAAGCAATAAGTTGAACTTAATTGGAATAATTTTTTATATTACAAAATTAAAAACTTTAATTAGAATTTCTAATTAGAATTACAATTCTAATGCATGAAACAAGTCTTCACTCATTAAAATATGTAATCATTTTTACATTCTAAGCATTTATGATTATGAAAGTATTACAATAGGCCGAAATTTCACACCTCAATTTTTGAACGGATCTCCACGTTTTGAGACCCCCTGAAGCCGAAAATCAAGTTTTGGCAATGGCGTCTGTCTGTATGTCTGTATGTCCGTAAAAATGATAACTCTCGAAAAAATGAACGGATCAAATCGTCGAGCTTTGGCACACTTTTTTGTATTCTAAAAGAAAGAGCGAGTTTGTTAACCAACGACAGATACGTGAAGAAAGTTTGAAAGAACAATTGAAGCTTTTTAAAATATCTACAATTTCTCCCTCAACCATTTTTTGATAAGCCTTGATGTTTGGGTTTTATTTCTCGAAAATAATATGCAAAAAATCCTACCCAATTTCTTCTGAGCATTTTTTGTTAGGATTTGTCATTTTCGGTTTTATTTATTGAAAATACTATTAAAAAAATAAAATGCAAATTTTCGGAAAAACCGCGTGAGATACGGAAAAAAGTTGTATGGTTGAATTGCAGCTTTTAAAATGTCCTTAAAAAATTTCTTAAACCATTTTTTGATGGAATTTGTCATTTTTGGTTTATTTATCTAAAATTTCCCGTTCTCTACTTCTTTAGGTTAGGAAATATTTAAAGGTAAACGACTAATCGTGAAATAAGGGCAGGTAGAAATATTATTTAAAAATATTTTGAAATACAATAAGAGGTATTTCAGACAGTATTGTCTCAATATTTAAAAGAAAATTTTGGCCTTCAGCACTGTATACTACAACAGGTCAAGAGAAGTAGTTATTATACAATGTCGTGGAGGCTGGGGTCCTTTTAAACTGTAAACAGTCATCATTAGAGATATGGGCGTGAAAATTTTTAATGGAAATTCTCATTTTTTTAATTTAAAAAATTTAGAAATGTTCAATCAGTTAATTGGAAAAATCTTCATCATGACAAATTGTAAGTTGGCACTATTAGTTTTCGTTATGAAAAAGTTTAAAATTTTTAAAGTAAAAGACGTGTGGCCTAAACTAAACTATTTCAATAGTAAATATTTTTAACTTTATATAAAATATATTATAATTATGTCGAAGTATCTGGGCTAACCCAAAAAATATTTGTGCTAACACTTTTTATTCAAATAATGTTTGCTTATTAGGGACCCTACTTAAATTACGTAACAGCTCAAAGAGGTGGGAGGGGTCGAGATATTTTGTTACGATTCGTTACGAAAGGGGAGGGGGGGTCTTCCATTCATGTACGTAATTTTTAGAAATTCGCAAATGAAACAAATAACTCGCAGTAAGTAAGTATACCATTAAGCCATTTCCCTTTCAGGGTAGGCGTGACACTACCCGATTCGGGTAGTGTTTCTAGGTGGATAGGTTCTTGTAGTAAATAACTACAAGTGTGGTCTCACCACACCCTCGACGGGCCAACAGCACGCAGTATTCTCGGATGGTCAATTTCAAATATTTTCGTAGAAAATGTACTTTTTTCATAATTCATACCTTAGTGTTGAGCATTCAACTTTTTCGGATGAAAATTCAACCATTTTTTGAAAATTTGTCTTTTTAATTTAAATATTCATTTATTTTAGTAGAAATTGCATCTTTCTTGGATAAAAATGAAACTGTTTTGTTAAAAATGCGTCTTTTTGGGTTGAAAATTCAAATATTTTCGTAGAAAGTTTACTTTTTGTTTAAAATTGAATCTTAATGTTGAATTTTCAACTGAATTCTTTTTTGGATGAAAATTCAACTATTTTTTTGTAAATTTGTATTTTTAATTAAAAAATTTATCTATTTCAGTAGGAATTGCAACGTTCTTGGAGAGAAATGCTACTTTTTGGTTGAAAATTTAACAATTTTGTTAAAAAGTCATGCTTTTTGGTTCAAAATTCAACAGTTTTGTTGAAAATTAGTCTTGTTGGGTTGAAAATTCAACTATTTCCATAGAAAATTTATTTCTTGTTTAAAACTCTTATTTTGATATTGAAAATTCAATAAAATCTTTTTTGGATGAAAATTGCATCTTTCTTGGATAAAAATGCAACTGTTTAGTTGCAGATTAATCTTCTTTGCTTCACTTTATTAAGAAATAACTTTTTTGTTAAAGATTAATATTTTTAGTTGAAAATTCATCTCATTGTTTGAAAATTTAACTATTTTATAAAAAATAATTTTTTTCTGAAAATTAATATTTTTTGGTTGAAAATTCCATTTTTGTACAGAAAATTCGTCTTTTGGCTTGAAGGTTCGACGATTTGAATAACTTTTTTTTTCGTTCATGACTGAAAAATCTTTATTTGTTGAAATGTCGTCTGCTTGGTTTTAAAATTCAATTTTTTAAATGAAATTTCATTTTTTTTTGGTTGAAATATCAAATATTACAATTTTTTGTTCCAAATTCACCTTTTTAGGTGGAGAATTCAATTATTTTGTTGAAAACTCAAGTTTTTTTAAAAGTAATCTTTTCTAGTGGAAATTTCATTTTTTTACAATAAATAAGTAAATTTGAAAATTTTAATTTTGTATCTGAAATATTGTTTTATTCCGTACATAAAATACCCTATTTTAATGTTTATTTTAATATTAATGGTCAGGGGAAAATAGAAATTGGTCAAGGAAAAATCAGTGAATTTTTCAGCATACATTATCTTAATTATAAAAAGTTTCCATTAGTTTCAAGTCCCATATATTATTATTTACCTAAACCATACATTAATTACAGTATGAGGAAGGGGGGAGGGTAGAAATATTTTGTTACGGCCCGTTACAGGGAGAGGGAGGGGGGGGGGTCTTGGAGAGGGCCTATAATCCGTTACGTAATTTAAGTACGTCTTTTTACTACTTCTCGTCATTTTCTAAAACATTGAGGACATTCATCTTCAAAATTAGTGCAAGGAAATTCAGTTATATCGAATATCTTGGGAAAAATAAATAGCAATAGGCAGTGCCTACGTGTACTAAAAAAATTAGGCTATTTGTACCGAAAATTCTGTACAAATAGTCCTCTTTTCAGGTCCCACTATTCTTATCCAAAAAAAATTTTGTATACCTCTATTCGATGTTATCACGCATAATTATTACAGAGTAGCCACTGAAACTTAACCTTTGTTGTGCACACCTCTTTGAAATTACGTATTATGCACAGGGGGTATGTCATACCCCAGTTACTTTACAGACAGTTTATTACAGACGTACAATTCGTTATTTTGACTCAAACAAAATTGCTGGCTATTGTTCAAAGCTTCCAAGATAAGGTCTAATAGATGTCATTATTATTTTATCACATAAAAAAAATTATAAATGAAGTTAACGAAAAAGAAAACGAAAAATGGACTTTTTCACTTAAAAATGCATACAAAATTCAATTTTTAATATTTTTGAATACATTTTGCGGGATTATTTTCTTGAAGTACCACACTTTCAAGGAAAAATATTAGTTTATAGCGGAGTTGAAAAAAGGATATTTATTTTTCTATATGAATTCACGCGATTTTGAAAAAAATGAAAGTATTGATTATTATAAGAAATATGGGTCTATTTTCAAAATAATCGTTTTATTGGCAGCTTTTTGAGTTATTATCACACAAAATAATGTAAAATTATTATACAAATATAAAATAAATTACAAGATTTTAGGAACAAGTATCAATCTACATAGGCACATGCAACGCACAAAGACAATCGAGGCTTGTTACACATAGGGCGTTTGCACGAAGCGCACCCATACTTCGTTTTCGTATCTCCTTTTCTCGTGCAAAGTGAGCATCGACAATATTTATCATAATTTTTTATCTCAAGCGTCTGCGGTTTGTCCTTAGTAATGCCCAGTATTCCTGCGATCCCCAATTTTAACTCTGGACGTAGAGAAAATATCGTGTACGTATTGTGCACATGGGGTATTTCACACCCCAGAATTTCCAAAAGTCAACTTCTCACCACTGCCCAGAGCAGATTAAAGCCGGGCGGGCAAAACTATGTATGGGATCTTTAAATGTTATTCCTAGACTACCTGTAAATACGAGCACAGGTCCCGGATTCGCATTGTACATATTAGAAAAACGCGTTTGAAAATACGTTGGGGTATCTCCTACCCCCGGTGCACAACAAAGGTTAAAAAAACCTCCCGGCCATTTTCCGGTTTTCCCGGTAAAAAATGGAATTTTTTCCAAATAACTTTTAATTATTTTTAATAATAATTATTTAATACTAATTGCTTTGTTATATAAAGTTTCAAAAGAATTAAACATTTCACAGCTCAAAGTAATCTCGAAACAGGGGAAATATAGTAATTTTTCAAACAAAAAAAGTCTGCCCGCTGGGCGGGCACATGCTCGTCACGCGCTTCGCGCGCAGCTCACTTCGCTCGGAAGTTCGAGCGCGCCTAGGGCGCGCGTCTGTCGGATCTCGGGCTTCGCACTCGAAATTGAATTACCTCGCGCTTCGCGCAGGCATATTTATTCTTTGTACTCGGAATGCCTAAATGAAATTTTAGCAAAAACATGTATTTTATAGATCGCAGTTCTTTGCATCTGCATACTCTAAATTTTCTACGTAATAGTTAAAGATTAAATTGCTCAAAGCAATTTAATTTTATTTTCCGAGATACTTTCAATAAAAATCAACAATCCTTTCTTCAGACTTCCTTTCCTATCTCGCGTTGTTAAGATAATTTGAAGGAATTTTTAAAATCTGAAATTCCTTCAAAAACTGTTCCCATTCATATGAAATCATATATGAAATCGGTCTTTTGTATCTTGGAAAATACAGCTTTTTGATATTTAAGCTTTTTTGACACTTCCTATCTTAACCAAGAACTATAGCACACCTGTAATTCGCCAATAGTTATATATACTTAATTATAGGTATATTCCAAAGTTTTGTTAGCTAATAACAATAGCCTACAGCTGGGATGGCTATAAAATATGCATAAATATAAATCTAACTTTACATCATAATTTACGTGAATAATGTAAAAAAATGTGTATGCTGTCAAAGATTACTTTCAAACATTAAAAAGTTTAAAAACAAACATTTCACTATGAACAATCGGAAAAAACATTCTTCAATTGAAAGAAAATTTCCTTGAATTAAAGAAATATATTCATTGGCTCTCCAGTCGAAGACAATTTTATTTGATGGATGTGTCTACAAGTACCGAACAAATTTTGTCAAAGCCCCTTTTCCAGCTTATTTGTACCAAAATTTCGGTACCCGTAGCCACGGCCTTATTTGATTCAAAGACATTTCTTTAGTTCAAAGAAGTGGTTTTTGTTTGAATAAAGATTTTTCTTTAATTTAATATGATTTTCTTCATTTGGAAGTTTCTTTTGGTTGAATAAAGAAATTATGTTAAGGAAACGGTTTTTCTAATTATAGGCAAATAGTTTTCTGATATTTCTATAAATATTTACAGTTAAAATTAAATGCAATTTTGTTTGAATTTGATTAATATTTATTTCTTTATTGATTGCTAATAACGTGATAGTGACATTTGATATTCTAATATTGCTATTTATTGTCCTCGATTCCTCAAACAAAAACAACGTAGCACTATTTTATTCGTAACTTTTTACTATAACGATCTACAGAGAAAATTTTTATTCTTTAAAAATTGAAACGTTTAAAATGAAAAATGTTTAATTCCGTATTAAAAAAAAAATTAAAAGTTGAAATTAGCATCAACGAAACTGATCAGTGTGGTATTTTAGACAAAAAAATATATAAATAAAATATTAAAAACTAAAAATCTACTCATACAAGTTCATATTGTTCATAGTCTAACTATTTTACTATTTCAGGATGTACACTAGTTAATAGTTATCTCAAGTTCAAAAATGAGCAATTTGAAAAATGATCTTTACACTCGAGGAAAATATTTTCATTGTTAATTGTAACTAACTTTGGAAGATTGCGGAAGGCTTTCTCTTCAGGTAAAAGTTGCGCAATTCTTATTTAATCCTAAGGTTGTACGCATTATTCTATTTTTATTTAAAAAAAATGTATTTGAGAAACATATTGTCAATAGAATTAACAATTGTGTAATTTCTGAATAAAATGTTGTGAATAAAAACGTACCAAAGAGATTCGTAGAGAATCCTTCGAAGAATAAAATGAAGTGATAAAAGAATAACCTGCAATATTTTTTTCTAAAGTTCACCTAATAATAGGAGTATTTTTCTCAAATTTAAAAATCATTTTTAACAATGCTTATTTTTGAACTTGTAATAACTAGTGTACAATGTACATCCTTATATATTGCGTCAAATTGGAAGCCTGAAAAATTGAACAATTCTGGCCCTACTGAAATGAAATTATTTTCAACCAAATGACAAAATTTTTTTGTAATTTTATTGTAATCTTTTCATTTTCAATGTGACTCATAAAATGTTTAAAAAAATTTTCAATCATATAAATCAAACTGTTCATAATTTAACACTTTTAAATACAACCCGTTTCAAAATGAAAGCATTCTTAGTTGAAATAGTATAATTTTAGGGTCTTAAAAATTAGACATAGTATGCGTAAAAACAAAATAACAAAAAATGTGCAACTTCACAATTTGAAGGGCGTAAAATTAAAAATGCAATAGTATCGAAAGTTGAACAATTCCACAATTCTGCAATTATTTCATTTTAAATATAAAGGTTTAATAGTTGAAATTTTTTAAAATGTAAACTTTCCCAATCAAATCATATCAACTTCAAGTGCTGAAAATGAAAGGACAATTTCATTGTCAATTAATGTAAAATTTCAGATATGTAAATCGTTTGTAAATTTTTTTAAATGTAAACTTTCCCAATAAAATCATATCAACTTCAAGTGCTGAAAATGAAAGGACAATTTCATTGTCAATGAATTTAAAATTTCAGATATGTAAATAGTTTGAAGTTAAACAATTCTGAATAAGGTCGAAGTGAATATAAAAGATGACGTTTCATTTTCTTGTTTCTATTCTGGCGTATTCTGTTATAAACGTAACAATATATTCACTCGATTGTGGTTTACGTTATGTTATTCAAAATATCGAAGTTCACGCCGAAATTATAATTTGTTAATTACACTGGAAATTTGAACAATATATTATGCAAATCATTCTATCTTTTATATACCATTAAGTAAGTAAATATACCATCAAGCCATTTCCCTTTCAGGTTAGGCGTGACACTACCCGATTCGGGTAGTGTTTCTAGGTGGATAGTTTCTTGTAGTAAATAACTACAAGTGTGGGCTCACCACATTATTATTAAAAGATAAACGGATGATATGACACAAAAAACATAAAACGGAAATTTCTATTTTTATATATCTATATATATATATATATATATATATATATATAGAGAGAGAGAGAGAGAGAGAGAGTTAGAGATTCATATATAGTTAGTTAGCCTAGAGTTCGGGGTGCTGAAAATAATTTAGATGGAAACACGACCACGAACCGGCGAAACGCCCATATTGAGTGGACGGATCGACTCAGGGATGACGTGCTAGACTGCTACGATGCCAGCATTATCCCTGTTCGCGGAGGCTTTATGGCGCGTATGCACACTCTGTGGTGCCAGAAACACCCAGAGCTTCAGCACGTTTCGCATCAGTCTTTGCGAAATCAAGCCGACTACCTCCGGAAAAATGGATATGTACGCGGAGCGCTTCCCAACCGCTGCTTTATCAAGCTGCAGACGAAGATGAGGAAGCGACATTGAGACCAACCGCAGAAAGCAGGCACCTTCTGAGAGATGATCGCAATTTCATTACTAGAAGGAACATTAACATGCAAGTTCCTCCTAAGCCCCAAGATCTGGCTGAAATGGATGTCTTCCTTCGTGGAGATATCTCGCAAGAGTCCGACCTCTGGACCATCAGTTGATCAGTTTATGGTGCTGCGAGAACTTTGGCTGATTCAAATCGAAGGCTGAAACCAACGATGGATCAAAAGACCAAAAGACGCTTGCATCAACTGAACAAGAAGATTGGATGGGCAAGACAGAATGCGTCCCGTGTTCAATGTGTGATTAACTACATAACATCTGGTAGACCGTTTACGGAAAGGGTTCAAAAGTTCGCCCAAGAACTAAGGATCTTGAATCACACACCAAACAAGTCAAAGCTGCTGACAATCAAGCAGCATATTGTTGACAAAATACGGCTGTTATCTGACGCAAGGAGGAGAATACAGAAGAGGGAGAGATGGATCAGGGAGAATCAACAGTTTCTCGCTGACCCATCGCGCCTGTTCAGCGATCTACCTGTTTCTGTCAAAAATCCACTCAAGCCCAAGGAGGTAGAGACTTTTTGGAGAGAGGTGTACAAGATCCTGAAAACACTACAGTTGAAAGAAGATACTGAAAATATCATCCGCTTCAAGGAGTTTTGCGACAACCTCATAAAATCTGAGGAGGAATGTCCATCAATCACTGCCGAAGAGGTGAAAAAAGCACTTAGAGGAACGAAGAACTTCTCCGCTGCTGGACCAGATTGTATCAAGAACTTTTGGTGGAAGAAGTTTACTTTTACACACCAACATTTGGCCCGCATATTCACCTCATATTTAAAGTCGGAGACGCCCATTCCGCAGTGACTGGTGTTAGGACGCACTATACTCATGCCAAAAAAGGCAACTTGTCCAACCCAGAGAATTACAGGCCAATAACTTGTTTGAACACGCTGTATAAGATCTTTACAGCTGTCCTCAACAACAGGATTGTTCGACGAATTCAGCCTGTATGGCGAGAGATGTACGAACAACGTGTCTCGAAAAAAGGTGTAGCAGGCTGTCGAGAGAACCTGCTAATTGACAGGTGTGTCTGTGAAGACGCTGCAGCCCATCAGCGCGTCCTGTCAATGGCCTGGATTGACTACCGGAAAGCTTTCGATTCAACCTATCATAGACTTATCATCTGTCTGTTGGAAAGCTTGAAGGTACATCCACACATAGTGAGATGCATAGAGAGATTGATGCCTCTTTGGAAAACTAGATTTACTATCTCATCTAGAAATTATCGTGTGACAACGAACAACGTCACCTTCCAGAGGGGCGTCTTTCAAGGTGATACCGTGAGCCCTTTGCTTTTTTGCATCACACTTCTGCCTCTATCTCTCGCCTCTGGTAAAAACAAACTTCAAACTGCTATAAATATTGTCAAGAACTACACAGGAGAGATTGGGATGGACTTTGGCTTGGACAAGTGTGACAAAATTCATCTGAAGAAAGGAAAGATTACTGGCGTTCCCAAGGACCCTGAGCTTGTGGATATATGTGTTATCAGACATCTTAATACTGGAGAGACCTATACATACCTGGGCGTGCCTCAAAACTGCATTCAGGACGTAACATGAGTAAAGGAGTCTCTCCGAAGCAGATACAAGCATCTTCTTCGACAGATTTGGTCTTCCAATCTGTCGGCGTTGAAAAAGGTATCTGTGGCTAACATGCTTGCCGTCCCGTTTCTACTCTACTCGTTTGGGGTAGTTCAATGGACGAAGAACGAGCTTAAGGCCCTTGATGTCACTATACGTAAGATCATGCATATGCATAAAAGCTTGCATGTCAATTCGTCAGTTCCGCGATTATATATTTCACGCCGTCAAGGCGGACGCAGACTTCTGAATCTCCAGTGTCTTCATAACCGAATTGTTCTAAGTACAGCTTACATCGTTGCGAATGGCAGAGATCCTCTCCTAAAGATAGTCAGGAACCACGAGATGATTGGCGAAGGAGCTTTCCTTTACAAAGCCGCGGAGCAAGCGGCCAAGACCCTTGGCCTGAATTTTAACATCAGAAGTGAGCGAAGTGCATTAATTCATCTAGATGCTTCACTTCTAAAAACCAAAGTGAAGAAAGCAGAGGTTGAAAATGTTCACCCAGAGCTACTCGACAAGAAAATGCACGGAAACTTTCACAGAAATGTCGAAAAACAGTCCTTGTCGAAGGAGCAAACTTTTGCTTTCCTCAAATCATCAGAGCTTAATTCAGGTACAGAGGGTTTTATTTTCGCATGCCAGGACGGTGTCATTTCCACCTCAACATATCGTAACCGCATTTTATGTCAAGAAGTTCCCAGTGATAGGTGCAGAGCGTGTCATGCACACGCTGAGTACCTAGAACACATACTATCAGGGTGTCTGACCCACGCGGGAACGACGTATATCTATAGACATAATGCGGCCCTAAGAGTGCTTTATTACCATCATTGTCGCTTTTACGGTGTTGGCCGCGACCCTGCCCTGCCGAACGCTCCAAAGGAGATAGATTCGATTGTCCGAAACGAGAAGTGCCAAATTTTCTGGAACTACGATTTTCGGGTATCAAGACCTTAACAGAGAGCTAAAACGACTGTACCCAAAATATTCCGTACAAGTGATTATTCTAGTGATAGGTGCTCTCGTAGGTGCGAAACTATCACTGGTTCGTAACCTCAAAGCCATACCCGCGTGCCAAAAATATGCCAAGGCACTTGCGAGATGGATGCAGAAAGCTGTCATCCTTGGGTCGCTTCGTGTCCTCAAGACACACGAGGGTTTCGCCGGCCTGTCGTTGTGATTTTGTCGTTGCCTATGACCACTCATCTCACGGTTGTGAGACGTGGCCATAGGTGTGATTTACCGCGGTGCTACTGGGGGCTATTGAAATTTTGTTGGATGGCTGTTGCTCTTAGTGGGACCCTGCGGTGGTTGTTTAACTTTTTTTTTTCTTTTTTTATATATATAAAAGTTTGTCATAAGGACAACCGCAGGATTTCGCCGGGAGCGGGTGCTAATCTGAAAAATTGCAACCGCTCCCAGCGAAATCGCGCCCATTAGCGACCATATGTGCTGTACCCAGAATAATTCTGTTGTGAAGACATTCAAGATTCAGTATGCCGCGACCACCTTCAGGGCGTGAGATGTAAAGTCGCGGAACAGAAGACTTAAGGTGCATGCTCTTGTTCATGTGCAAAACCTTTCGCGTCCCGATATCAAGGGATCTGAGCTCGTCCTTCGTCCATGGAACCACTCCAAATGAATAGAGTACTACCGGGACGGCAAGCATGTTCATTGCAGATACTTTGTTCCTCGCCGACAGTTCGGAAGACCAAATCTGCCGGATGAGACGTTTGTATCTGCATCGGAGAGTATCCTTTATAGATGTCAC
Source organism: Andricus curvator (assembly GCA_932195095.1). Taxonomy (NCBI): domain Eukaryota; kingdom Metazoa; phylum Arthropoda; class Insecta; order Hymenoptera; family Cynipidae; genus Andricus; species Andricus curvator. Next base: position 10,907 of record CAKNYM010050177.1, on the reverse strand, counting down.
GTCCTGAATGCGGCTCTGTGACACGCTCAGATATGTATAGGTCGCTGCAGCGCAAAGGTGTCGTATAGCGCTTCTGTCAACGAGCTCAGGATCTTCGGGGATGCCATTGAGTTTTCCTCTCTTCAAATTAACCTTGGCGCATTTCTCTAACCACAATTTTCAGAGCTAGATGTAGTTTCTCTTGATTCCTAGCATAGGTCTTAAGATCATCCATGTAAAATACATGAGTGACCTTATGCTTTCGGTATCCAGGTTTGCCGCAGAGATAGCCTTCGGAATGGCGAAGTGCGAGAGATAGTGGCAATAATGTGAGGCAAAAGAGGAGAGGGCTCATGGTGTCGCCCTGAAACACACCTCTCTGAAACGTGATACTGTTAGTGATCACACGATGTTTTCCAGATGAGATAGTAAATCTGGTTTTCCAAAGCCGCATTAATCTCTCTATGCACCTCACGATGTGTGGATGATCCTTCATGCTTTCCAACAGACAGATGATAAGTCTATGGGAGGTTGAATCGAAAGCTTTCCGGTAATCAATCCAGGCCATCGATAGAAGTCGCGGATAGGATGCTGCGTCTTTACAGACACACATATCGATGAGCAAGTTCTCCCGACATCCTGCTACTCCTTTCTTTGAGCCACGTTGTTCATACATCTCTCGCCACACAGGTCCAATTGTCCGAAGAATCCTATCATTTAGTGTAGCTGTGAAGATCTTATACAGCGTGTTGAGACAAGTTATTGGCCTGTAATTCTTAGGGTCCGCTAAGTTGCCCGTCTTCAGCAGGAGCACTGTGCGCCCTTCCACGAACCACCCCGGAATAGGCTCTTCGGATTTTAGATATGAGGTGAAAATTCGGGCCAGATGCTGGTGGGTTGAAGGAAACTTCTTCCACCAGAAGGTCTTAATACCATTTGGTCACGGAGCGGAATAGTTCTTCATGCCTCTTAATACGTTTTTCACCTCCTCGGTAGTGATAGGTGGGCATTCCTCCTCAGCTGTTATGAGGGCATTGCACAGCTCATTGAAGCTATTTATGTTCTTTGAGCCTTCTTCAAGTGGATGTTGGACCTCGTAGACTTCTCTCCAAAATGCTTCGACCTCCTCTGGCTTGGGCGGATGGTCGACAGTAACTGGAGGGTCTTGGAAGAGTCGAGATGGGTCAGACAAAAACTGTTGATTTTCTCTGACCCTCCTCTCTCTCCACTCTAGACTTCTCCTAGCGTTAGATAGTACTGGTATTCTGTCAACAATATGCTGCCTGATGGTCAGTAGCTTTGACTTGTTGATTGTGTGATAACGGATCCGCAGTTCGCGCGCGAACTGTCGAACCTTGGCAGTGAAAGTCCTGCCAGATGTTATGTAGTCAATCACACACTGAATGCGGGACGCGTACTCTCTTGCCCAGCGTATCTTTGTGCTAAGTTGATGCATTCGTCTTTTGGTCTTATGATCAACCGTTGGTTTTGTTTTACGGTTTGAATCTGCCAAAGTTCGCGCTGCATTGTACACACCACAATTGATAGTCCAGAGGTCGGATTCTTCAGAAAAATCTCCACGAAGTTCATCATCCAGTTCAGTCAGATCTTTGGGCTTGGGAGAAACCTGAATGTTGATGTTTCTCTGGGTCTTGAAGCATCGTTCTTCCTCTATTGGATGCCTGTTCGAGGTTGGTCTCAGTGTCGCCTCTCTTTCTCTGTTGCCGGCTTGTTCGGGCTGCGATTGTGTAGGCGCTCCGCTTATATAACCCCTTTTCCGGAGGTCCTCGGCACGGTTTCGTAGACGTTTTTGCGAAAAATCCGAGAACTGTGGGTTTTTCTCGCACCACAGAGCACGCAGTCACGCCATGTAACCTTTTCGTTCAGGGGCCATACTGGTATCATAGCACTCCAGCAGTTCGTCCCTGAGTCGATCCGTCCACCTAAAAGTAATGAGATCCTGCCCGTCAATCGCGTTGACTCCGTCTTGATTGGCTCCCCCAACTCTAGGGTAGTCGGCATTGTTGTCCTACCCATTGTCGGGAGCCCTGCGCGTTCGATTGTTTTGAACCGCACTTCCTATCACTATGTTTGGTGTTGTCATTGTTGTTCCCACGAGCAGATAGGGAAAAGGGTTAGTTCATCCTTGTAGAGCCCCGCGTGCAAGGATAAGGCTGATACTCTGAGAAGTCGCGCGGTATCCCAGGATCACCGTTTGAGACACCTCACCCAGGTGCCATTCAGCTTTCGGCACGGTTGTTACGTCTTCGCTTAGGAGTTATTTCTTCGGGACCATCCCTGGACAATTGTCCGCGAATGCTTATTAATTATTGTAACCATATTCATCAGACAACCTTGGTACAGGGACCCTCTATCCGCAACCCGAGGACGCGTCCGGTGGCTTTGTCATAGGCCCTTCGGTTCGATTCCCAAGGAATCAAAACCGAATACAGACTTCGAATTGCTCTTGTGATCATGAATATTTTCAGAAGACTATATTATCTACTGAAATTCTTTTCGGCGACAGCGCTTCTTTCGCCCATTTTACTCAAGACAAGTGTTAAGAGGGGATTGATACTTCAGCGGGTAGAGAGGCACAGCGGGGAGGGTTAGGATTTTCGCCGACAGCTCCGTCTATATTTACCCTACCCTACTAATAATTGTATCCCCACTCCGCCTCCACTTGCCGCATCTAGGTGTATAATATCTTTGGTCATAGTGGTCGCTTCAGAACCTGCAGACTTGAGTTATAACGGATCGTAGTTTTTCCTTTTCCCGCTAGGGTCACGCCAAAAAAATTCCGAGTACGATAACTGCTTTACCTGCTCCCTGCTTCGCGGAATAGTAGAACATTGTACCACAAAAATTAATTTTTCTTCTTTTCATTGTTACATGAAAAATAGATTTTTTTTTCAAAAAAAGCGACCTGTACCGGCAATCTTTATACCCTTTAGATTATTGATACAAAAAATCAGACAAAATTGCTTTACCGTTTGGCATGAATCCATTTTCTACGATTTACACTCGATTTCCAGAGCCTTTAAGGCTCTTAAAAAGACTAGGGTTTTCGCCTGTAAAAGACAACACGCTAGCTATCGTGTATCCCGGACTGCAGTCACCCGGTGTAGTTTCAAGTAGCATAAAATCTGTAAGTAGCATGTCTTCGTCGCTTAGAGTGATATATAATAGAATAATATAATACAACAATAAAAATAAATAATAATAATATTGTATAGTGATCATTTTTTGAAATTATATATTATAATATCCTCCTTTGTGCTGGTAAGGAAGTTATCTTTTTCGTAGCTTACCATCAACATTTAGAATAGTGTTTCAAATAATAAATTAATAAATAATAATAAATTGAAAAGTAGATATTTATCAAATATTTCTAAAACCTTTCTGAAGAATTTGGGTATGTTTATTTCTAGAAAAAAATTCTTCTATAACGCTGTTGGGCAGAAGCTCTAACCTCAGAATTCAATTGCCTTATTTTATTCCATACATACTAGCAATGCTAACAATAATAATTATATATAATGATAATTTTTTGAAAATATATAATCTAATATCCTCCTTTGTGCTGGTGAGGAAGTTATCTATTTCGTTACTTATACCATCAAAATTTAGTGCAGAGTTTAAAACAATAAATTAATAAATGATAATAAATTGAAAAAGTAGATAATTATCAAATATTTCTGAAACCTTCGTGAAGAATTTGGGTTTGTTTATTTTAAGAAAATGTCCTTCAATAAGGCTGTTGGGCAGAAGCTCTAAACTCAAAATTCAATTGCCTCATTTTACTCCATAAATACTAGCAATACATCTTTTTTAAATACCAAGTGCTACTCTTTTTTCTTTTACTAGAAGTGCTTATGAGGAGAGAAAAATAGTTTACTTGAATAATAATTTTTGCGTGATATCAAACTTTGTAATTTTCACGTTACTTGAGGTTACCATTCGAAAAATTTATTCAACGCAAACATTTTAATATTAAACAGACTTTCACAGTTCTTCACAGATATAACAGTAATAATAATATTATTGGTATTCAGCAGTACTGCTAGTATTGCTAGTATTTATGGAGTAAAATTGGGCAATTGAATTTTGAGGTTAGAGCCTCTGCCCAACAGTCTGATAAAGGAACATTTTTTTATAAATTAGCATACCCAAATTCTTCGGAAAGGTTTCAGAAATATCTGATAAATATGTACTCTTTCGAATTATTATTATTTATTTATTATTTCAAACACTGCACTAAATTTTGATGGTCAGTTACGAAAAAGATAAGTTCCTTACCAGCACAAAGGAGGATATTATATTATATAATTTCGAAAAATTATCATTATATATTCCCTGCCGAAAGTTTCGGATAGGAATTCATTCCGAATCATTCTGCATTATTCCGAAATCTGTATCTGAACCAACCCGAATCAATCCGAAAAAAGTTCTACATTTCGTTTTATCCAAATCGGTTAAATATTAATCCGACTCAATCCGGTTAAATGCGAACTTCCAATCCGAACCAAATTTTCAATCTAAATGAATCCAAATCAATCCGAACTCGGATTTATATATACTGAATTTTCAATCCGAATGAATACGAATGAATCCGAGTTCGAATTGAATTAGATTCATTCGGATTGAAAATCGTTTTAGGGCAATCCCAGTTGAGATTCACTTGGATTAAAAATTTGGTTCGGACTTATTCAGATTGGAAGTTCGGATTGAGTCGGATTAATTTTTAACCGATTTGGATCGAAGGAAATTGAGAACTATTTTCGGATTGGTTCAGATGGATTCAGATTGGTTCGGATAAAGATTTCGGAATGATTCGGATTGTTTCGGAATGAATTCCTATACGAAACTTTCGTCAGGGTTATTTTTATTTGTTTTTATTATTGTATTAGATTATATTATTCTATTATATATTACTCTAAGCGAGGAAGACACGCTACTTAAAGTTTTTGTGAGACTAGAAACAAGCCCGCGTGATTGCAGGCCGACAGACACAACAGCTAGCGTGTTGCATTTTACAGGCGGAAAAAAAACACTTCATTTCTATTTAAAAAAAAAAAACAACAACAACAACAGGAACATTTTTCGAAAAAATCTCTCTGTTCCGGCCGACATAATTGCCTTTAGATTATGTGGTTAAAACATTACTTAAACAATGTACCTTTGTAGACATATTATGTATCAGGCGAAACCCTGAGTCATTTTTAGGCTCTTAAAACGACTCGGGTTTTCGCGACATACATAATATGTCTACAAAAATGCATTGTTTAATGTAATATTTGAACCGAACAGTCTAAAGGCAATTTTACGGGGTGGAGCATAGCGATTTTTTCGAAAAATGTTCTTGTTCTTGTTTTTTTTTTATAACTGAAAATTGAGTGTTTGTTGTGCCTGTAAAATGTAACGCGCCACCTAACACTGTATACCGGGCTGCAGTCAGCCGATCTAGTGTCCAGTCGAATAAAATTTCTGAGTACCGCGTCTTCGTCGCTTACAGTAATATATAATATAATAATATAATATAATACAATAATCAAAATAAATAATAATAACATTGATTGATAATAATAACATTGATAATTTTTCGGAAATATATATGATATAATATCTGCTTTTTACCATCAAGGTCCCTCCAGAATAGGACTTTATAAGTCGAAGTAGCGTCGGCGCAACGTCGATGCGGCATCGACATGGTGCGCGCGCACCTGCTGCCAACTGTGGGAATATTTTGACATTCAAGTTTACATGGTACTGAAAATTGACATAACCTCACTTTGACCAAATACAGGTGGCAACAGCTGTGCGCGCATCACGTCGATGCTGCATCGACTTATAAAGTCCCATTGTGGAGAGACCTTCAAACCAACTTACCACTAAAATTGAGTGCAGTGCTTAACATAATAAATTAATAAAAAATAATAAATTGAAAAAGTATAAGATATTTATCAAATATTTTGAAAACCTTCCTGAAGAATTTGTGTACGTTTATTTAAAAAAAAGTTCTTTTATAAGGCTACATCGGACAGAAGTCAGAATCTGTAACCTGAAAATTCAATTGGCTCATTTTACTCCATAAATACTAGCAATATATATTTTTAAATACCACCAAGTGGTACTTTTTTTTACTATAGTCGTATGAAGTGAGGAAAACAGTTTACTTCAATAATTTTTGCGTAATATCAAACTTTGTAATTTTCACGTTACTTGAGAAAAATTTGTTCAACGCAAAAATTCTAATATTGAACAGATTTTCATAGTTCTTTTTTGAGTGAAATGAGGCAATTGAATTTCCAGGTTACAGCTCCTGACCGCGATACAGCCTTATAAAAGAGCATTTTTTTAAATAAACGTAGCCACATTTTACAGAAAGGTTTCAGAAACATTTGATAAATATCTACTTTTTCAATCTTGTCATATGGAAGTACTAAAAGAGTACGGAGTCAATGGATGGCTCCTATAAGCAATAAAAACAATATATGCAGGTAGCAAAGCGAGTGTAAGGGTTAATGGGAAACTGAGTGACTGGTTCGATATTATGCAAGGTGTTAGACAACGATGCGTTATGTCCTCATGGCTATTCATTATATTCATGAACGAGTGTCTAAGAATGGCCCTCTTCGACAAAGAAGGTGTAGATCTCGAGACAGTGAGGGTACGTGGGTTAGCTTTTGCAGATGATAAAGTTGTTATGAAAGAGTCAATCCAGGACTTGCAAATAATGTTGAGCAAACCGAATAAAAGCATGAAGAGCATGGGCCTCAAAATTAACGTGAATAACAAAAAAATTATGGTGTTTGAACGAAAAGGTGAGAAAACAATGTGCAACGTTGTCCTAAATGACGAGATAATAAAACAAGTTGATAAGTACATATATCTTGGTAGCCTATTCACTAGTGATGGAAAGATAGACGGGGAGTTAGATAGGTGTATAAACGAGGGTAAGAAAGTGATCGGTAGGAAAGAGCCCATTATCAGAAGTAAAAATATATAAAAGAAAGCTAAAAGGGCAATACACAATTCTATACTTATACCCTAATAGCACGGAACGTTCCTGGGACGTTCCCGGAACGTTCCGCGGGAACTTTCGGAACGTTCCAGCGGAACGTTCCAGGAACGTTCCCGGAACGTGTAAAATGTCCGCCGCTTGGGAACGTTCCAGGAACGTTCCACTGGAACGCTCCAAACATAAATTAACGTTATTGTTATTATTATCAATAAATATCTCGTAAACCGTAAGTGATAGGTCAAAATCGATGTCAGTTTATGATACGGATATCCTATTATAGTGTAGTATATGCGGTACTCAAAACTCAAAAATGACATCCATTTTTACCTATCTCTTACGGTTTACGAGATAATTGTTGTTAAAAATAACAATAATGGAAAGTTCCCCTCAGGTCCCATTGGAACGTTACAGTGGAACGTTCCCAAGGGGCGGACATTTTACACGTTCCGGGAACGTTCCTGGAACGTTCCGCTGGAACGTTCCGAAGGTGCCCGCGGAACGTTCCAGGAACGTTCCCGGAATGTTCCGTGCTATTAGGGTACCGACTGTACTGTACGGTAGCGAGACGTGGGCCTATCAAGAAAAGGATAAGAGTAAAATTAACGCGATTAACATGAAATTCGTGCACATGATATGCGACAAAACATTGATGGACAAAGTGAGTAATGAGATCATCCTCATAGAATGTAGTGTGGAAGAGACACTAGTTGACATGTGTGATAGAAATTTGCTGAGATGCTTTGGGCATGTTGAGAGAATGAAAGATAAATGACTAACGAAACAAGTGTATCAAGGTAAAGTAAATGGCAGTGTGCCCAGAGGCAGACCGCGGAAAGAATGGTTAGAATGTGTAAATGAGACCTTAATTCGAAGAGACATAAGAATCCATAGAAACACAAGAGCTTGGATGAGAAAATGCATGGATGTGAAGGAAGCTAGAGAGGTATGCCAGGACAGAAAAGTGCGGCGACAAATAGTTAATAAGAAATGCATGATGAAGAGTGTCAGTGGAGTGAATGACGCCTGAAACAAAAGACCTCGGATACTAATGCGCCAGAGTGGGGAGCCTCACATCATAATAGTGATGGAATATTGATATCGAAATATCGAAAATATCGATATTCAGAGTCCGGTTTTTGATATTTCATATCGATATTTAGAAACCGATATATCAAAGTCAATATCGATATTTTGTCATAATTTCGATATCGATATCCCATCACTATTATGTTACTTGACAGAATGTGCTTTTTAGTTGAATAGTGAGTGAAAACCCAAACAAAAACTGAATACAAGAAAGCATAAGTAGACATATTTTTCATTCATTATTTACCTTTGTATACTTTCTAATCTGTATAATGCGAATATTTCTAAATCATATCAGTCTCAGGACTCAGGGAACACTTGCTCACTTAACCTCAAATGCATACGACACCGCCGGTAATTGAGTGTACACTCACCGCATGCGATCGGTTATTAAAAAATACGCCTGTCCTTAAGTCTTATTCATTGTTTATCTTTGTAATATAATCATAATGCGAATTTAAAAAAATGATATTAGCCTTACGGACCACGTACCCACTTAACCTCAAATTTATACATTAGATTATACATTGTGACGCGAGCTACTATTGAAAATGTCCACATCTATATCAAAGTGAGAATTTGAAACAATGTTGAAATTGTTTTTCAAATTATTTAAATTCTCACCTTGATATTATCTATCAGATAATAATATTGTCTATCAGAAAATATCGTTCCTGAAAGATAAATGCCTTTTTTACAACCTGTGCGGTAATCGTACATTCAATTACCGGCAACAGTGTATTTTCACCTCAAAGTTTCATGTAATTAATCTCTTTGTTTATATTGGTTGAATAGATTTGAACACCTATTCGAGATGCGGAAAAGGAGTGCGTTATGGAAGCACTTTGTCGCTAAAGACAAAAACACTTCTATGTGTCGTTATTGTGATAAGGAGATAAAAAGTTCGGGAAACACGTCAAACATGCGAAACCACATGCAGGTTTTCCGTTTGTCTATTTGGAATAAAGAAGGGAGGAATTCTGCCAAGAAGCTTAAAGTGAGAATTATTTTAAATTAATTCTATTCGATATATTTATTTTATCCTTAAAAAGAAAAATATTTATCATTTTCTCTTTGCTTCATCCTGTCATCATAGTCGCTTCTCCCCTACATAAAGGAATAAACGTTTAAAATTTTTAATTCGTCTTAAATTTAAATTAATTCATTTAATTTTTAATTCATGTTAAATTAATTGAAATTTTTTACAGCAGGAAAAAATAAAAACTACACCAGAGAACACAGCCGGTACTTCATCTCAAAAGGATTCTTACGCCTCACCTGCCGAAGTCCCGTCCACTTCATCTCAAAACATCCTTTTTACTGGATCTCAGAAAGATGATTTTGTTAAGAAAGCTGAAGAAAATATAAAAGACAGTTTTAGCAACATCTCGTCTTTCAAAGAAGGCGGTAAAAAACATCAAGGAGTCACAGCGCATTTCACCCACAATGGGCAATTAACGAGTGCAATGTTAGGCGCGTATGAATTGTCACACAGCTGAACATATGAAGGATAAGCTGAAAGAAGTGTGCGAGGAATGGGGAATAGCGCTAAGTAAAATAACTGCTATCGTCACAGATAATGGACCCAATATAGTTAAAGCGATGGACTTATTCCTAGGGAAAAATTTTCATTTGGCGTGCTGTGCCCATACACTGAATTTAATTGCCGAAAAGTCAATTAAATCGGTGGAAGGCTTAGTAAAACTGCTACAGAAAGTAAGAACCATCGTCACTTGGTTTAAACACTGTGTAAACGCAAAAGTGATGATTTGAGAAGAAAAACAGGATTAAAATTAAAACAAGATGTTCCAACACGTTGGAACTCAAAGTTTTACATGATCGAACGTTTTATTTTGCTACGAGGAGATGTAAACGAAATTGTGAACAACTACGTTTCCGCTCCTGCAATGATAACTGCCAAGAAAATTGAAGAACTCAAAGCTATTTCAGAGATACTGCGACCATTGGAAGCAGCAACAACGGAACTGTGCGGGGAAAAATACGTGACAGCTAGCACAGTAATACCCTTGATTAATGGAATCCAACATGAGGTTTCCAAGTTGTCGCCTACACATGATTCAGCGTTCAAACTAAGACAGGCTGTGTTGCCTGAAATTGAATATCGTTTTGGCCAAGTTGAATCGGTTCCCTTTTTTGCCATTACGTGTCTGTTAGACCCAAGGATTAAAAAGTTACATTTTGAGAATCATCTAGATTGCTCGCGCGCAATCACTCAAATCAAAGAAAATATGCGGATGATTGCCCATAAGAAAACTGAAAATCTTTCGGCAGAATCAGGTGCAAATGGCGAATCTAAGAATTCAGGCAGTACCGGTAAGTTAAAGTTGTTTTTAAAATATAATCAGAATATAAGTATAAGCAATACAAATAAACGCATAATATAATAGTAATATTCATAACCAAAGATTAAGTTTGATTGATTGTTGTCATGACTTGACGATTATTTTATACCTTTTTAAAATAAAAATATGTCGGAACAGCAAACAAAAAACTAAATGCACGCAAAGTTCCAGCATCATGATGACCAGTTATATAAATAAAAGAATCTGACAAAAAATTCCGTTCTTTATTTTTAAGTATTTAGGAAAAATTACTTTCTTTTCACAGAAGAAAAGCCGGGATTTTCTGTATGGAATGTACATTATGATCTGGTGAAAAAAAGTTCAGAGCCGACAAAGTGACAGCTTCCTTGATAGCGATGCCGTGACAGATGAACTAAATATGTTTCTGAAGAGCCGAATTACTTTAAGTCCATTTAAGTCCGACCCTATTCGCACATGGTTGGATATGGCATCTG
>CAKNYM010050176.1:201629-301319 GCA_932195095.1 Andricus curvator | reverse complement strand
ACGGTTCTCATATTTACACATTCCAAAACCACAAATTCTTCGATAAATTAGAAAAAATTAGAAACCAAGCCCTGAGATTAGCCGTAGGCTACAGGACAAGTACCCCCATATATGTAATTTTAGCAGAAACATGTGAACCCCCCCTTAAATTTCGATTCAGTTTTCTAGCAAAAAAATATATCGTAAAGATGTTCTCAAATCTTAATCACCCCCTGACAAACAAGCTTGAGGATCTTTGAAATAGCACACATCAAAACAACCCTCATAGAATCACAGACATTTTTACACTCATAGCTGCCTTTAATAAAACCGGAATCTTATGCCCCAAATACGCAGATCCTTCCACCATCCCCTCTTTGAATTTCCATACAGTGATCACACTTACTCTCCTCAAATCAATGTTGAAATAGGCTTTCTAACTCAAAATTCCCCTGACCCACCCTCGTTCTTCCAGAATGCTATTGAGGAGTTTCGAGACTCCTTGATTTTCTATACGGACGGCTCAAAGTCTCAAGACGGCAAGTCTGCGGGCTGCGCTTCGGTTTGCCCTGCTGGTCAATATACACACTCTTGGAAAATAAATTATTCTGCATCAATCTTTTCTATCGAAGCAATAGCCATTCTATATACACTAGATTTCATTATAAAGCATAAATTTAAAAAAGTAGTCATTTTCACGGACTCGTTAAGTGTCTTAGAAAGTGTCTCTGCAACTAACCCCAATAAAATTAAATCTCACCTCATCTTCCTAATCAGAAATCGTCTCGCCTCCCTTACCGTACTTAATTGTAATATTATCCTAGCATGGGTACCAGGCCATAAGGGCATCCCGGGAAATGAGCTCGCGGATGTAACCGCAAAATCCGCCTCTTTTAACGCTCCCCTCCTAAATATGGGGCTTCCCCCATCGGACTTTGTCAGCTCCTTTAGAGAACACCTCAATAAAATTTGTCAAGATTATTGTGAAACGAGAGGAAAGCGTTTCGGTACTTTTTACACAAAACACTTTTACAAAACCCGCAGAAAACCTTGGTTCGCTAATTTCATTGTTAAACGGGAGTGGATTGTATCCCTTTGTCGCATGAGAAGTAATCATCACTCGCTCAGAGCTAGCCTATCCGTAAGAACATCATAGACTCGCCTAGTTGCCCTTGCAACCCTCAAATAGACGAAGACCTTGAACACGTCCTATGGCAATGCCCTAGATTCAATGCTTTCCGTCCTAGCCTCCTTAAGGGTCTTTCGAAGGCTCTTAAATGTGCACCGCCATTCCATAGCAATCAGTTCCTAGCTAATCCCACCCTTGGGGTGGTTTCTCACGTTTTTAGATTCCTTAAAAAATCCAACCTCCAAATATAATATATATATATATATATATATATATATATTTAAAAAATAAAATAAAAAACATCCCCATAAGCCAAGCTTCAAAATTCCCGCCTATGTGAGCCCACGCGTCACGGGTCTGGAGGGGGAGGGGGTCCCCGCGCATAACCAAGCGCGTGTACCCCTTCCAGCTCCGTCGACCAAATTCACATATCGACGTCCCGTCGAAATGCGACGTTCTGCCCTAGCGGGCAGTGCGCTTATTTTGTTTCAGATAACAAACCTACCGTTTCACCACCATCCATGGAATCACGCACTACCTGATCATGGCTGTATATACACGACTTCAGAGTCAGTATGAAGCCAACGCATGCGCACCGAAGTGCGCACCAGAATCATCATCTTGATCGAGGTTTCCGTGACGTAGTTAAAGATTTGGAAGAAAAAAATTTCGAATTACTGGTGCCTGCATCAAAAGGTAAAAGAAAGCAATTGTCAACAGAAGAATCCAACCAGTCACGATTTGTGGCTAAAATTCGATGAGTGGTTGAAGCTGTTCATGGTATGCTGAAACAAAAGTATCGTCTTCTGGACCATAGGATAGATAACAAGTTTATACCAAAGATTGGAATCTATTTCAGAGTGGCATCATTTCTTAATAATAGTTACGGTGAAAGGCTGCAGTCTGACAAAGAACTTTCATATGAAATATTATAGAGGATGCATGCTCAAAAAGTGGTCGACAATACACTAGCTACTGGGGCAGAGCAGAAAGGATGGATACATAGAAAAATTCCCTTCAAAACAGTCACAGCAGATGAAATTCTGGATTTTCCAGAAATGAGTGAAAGAGATCTAATGATATTTTTCACTGGATCCTATCAGTTTTCTCAAGCTGTACCCTATTTAGCAGAAATGTTAGATAAGGATGGCTAACTGACCCTTGAGTACGTAAAAGGACAACCGAATGTACTTAAATTCAAAGTACAATCCCGACACAAATCTCGTGCATCATATAGATGTTTTATAAGATACAAACCCAACAACTTCGGTGTTTCCGGGGTAACCCACTATGTATGCGAGTGTGCTAATGGCAGACGAACAGTTGCTTGCTGCTCACACATTGCTGCCATCGTATATTACCTTTCTCATGCTAGGTATTTGTCGAAAATTTTTCAACCAGCACAAGTACTCAGCGAAATGTTAAAAAAAAAATTGTACTGCAGTGATTAATGATGATAGCGATGAGGATTAAAAAACTTCTGAATTGGCGAGAGGCGAGGGGAATCACGATAATAAAGCACCCTGGAGAAAGGAGTTTAAAATCGTACTGCAACCTCCTCCTGGTGAACTTTGGAAACTATTATTTGGATAGACTAACTGCAGACATTTATGAAGGAAATATTGCTTATGATGTATTTAATTACATCAGTTACATCACTTACAATGATCTCTTCATTTTCAACGACGTTCCTAACCATGAAAAAATGCAACAGAGTGTTGTTTCAAAGTATTGCGATCGGGAGCATTTCACCATAATGGTGCGAAGTGTTGCATGCGCGATTTTTATTTTTCTTCACATTGTGAAGAAAGAACCTTCAAAAAATTCAACAAAAATATATGTTGTGAAGGATATTCTAAGGCATGTTCACGTAAAATATGGATGTGGTCACTCTAGAACATAATCTCAAACAAAATTTTTGAAAAATTCAAAAAAAATTTTCAGCTAGAATTTTTTTAAATAAAATTTAGTTAAACTTAAAATTTACATAAAATTTAGTTAAATTTAAAATTATTAATCCTAGTCCCGCAAGAATTTAGAAATTGACCCGCCGGATGCAATAAACAGCCCGACGCTCGAAAACGCATCCGATCGTCTCAAAAAAAGAACATTTTCAAAATCAAAAAATCAATTTTTTGAAAACGTAGAATTGTAGAGAATAAGAAAATGTAACTTTTTCCTGTTAGAATTTGTCTTGCCAAACGTCTATTTTTAATAATAAAAACGAAATATTGAAAAAAATGTCTCCCTGATTTAATTAAGTTTTATAACTTAAATCGTTCTAACTTGGCCAAATATAATTGAAATGAGTTTACATTTGCAGAACATGTTCAATTCACTCTAGCGATGCCTACGAAATCATGAAAAAGTTCAAAATCGCTTATTGTGTGATAACGTTTAATTGCAAAATGAGGTCAATCGATAATTGTGTTTTCTTGGTTCGCCAGTAAAAAGTATCTAGGTAACTTCGACTTTCAAACAACTTCCAGTGAGTGATTTGTTGAGCAATGGTGAATTAAGTTTTTTGGAAAATCTCATATCGATTTGTTGAAAATGGACTGAGATATTCAGATTTGGAAAAAGTTCTCGACGTCTGATTGCGCTGTTAGCTGATGCGTCGCGAGGACTGATCTGTCAGGCAGCGTTCTCGAAGTTCAGTTTGGATTTTTATCCATATTTTGGAAGGAGGTAGGAGAGAAATTAGTATATTATAATATATGTATAATAAAAGAAAAAGTTATTTTATAGACTATTGCATAATCCTCGCGTGCACGATGCTGATATTTATCAGGCAATTAACTCAAAAGAAAATAGAAAAATTTGCAAGTAAATTGAGTGACCACTAAATGACCTCCAGCCTATGTTATCCTAAAAACAGCCAAAACAATGCATTTCGCTTTAAAATAAAACAGATCATTGTAGTTTTCACTAAAAAGTGTTCGCCTCATGCAACATTATTTTTTAACAGTTAAAGTAATAATTCAAATTAAGTTTCCAAATTTAATTGTTTCATTTTTGTTCTTTTTTCACATTTTGATTGCATTTAAATCAAGTCCAATTTTAGGAGTGTATAGTATAAACTTTCTGAATAATTCAGGAGATTTGCTGTAGATTGAGATACACAGATCTCTAATGTAATATACATTTAAATAATTCAAATTTCCAATTTGAATTTCTGGTTAGGAGTAAAAAATAATCTACTAATTAATAGATTTAAGACTTTCACGATGATCCATTATAATAAATTTAAATTAAAAATTCAACGATTTTTCGGGTTTCAATCGTATGCGAAACTATGAATGTTGCCGACGTTTCGTGAACATTGCAGTTCACTTCTTCAGGGCTGACCTGAAACTGAAGTTTCAGGTCAGCCCTGAATTCTCCGAAATTTGATACAATCATTGCAGTGTTTCTAATTCTTTCACAATTAGTCTAGTTAGTCGACTGCAGCTAGCAGTGAATGAAGATGTACTTGTTAATTAAATCCCGCAGAATTCACACGAATTTTGTAGAATTCACTTCAAAATGTTTTTTTTTTATTAATTTGAAGAGCTCTGATTACTTTTCAACCTATGAGAATACAGATTAAATTATTTGAAATATAAAGATTTTTAAATTCTCCAAATTCCTCTGAATTCGCTGAATTCTACTAAATCCATCGCACAACAAGTCAAGTTAAGACGACGGTTATAAAAAGCAAGACTCAATGTTTTTAAATTCCAAAGAATTCAATGTTTATTATCATTGCTTCAAAGTTTTTAAAATTGTGGAAAGAATTAGGAATAGTGCTATGGCTTTAGTAAAACCCTGAAGGATTCACAGGAATTCGTAGAATTTATGAGCTCTTCAATTACAAATAATTCAATATGTATTATCGTAGCTTGAAAAGTATTCAAAAATCTTTTGATTAATTCAAAAGTATTGAATGTATTTCTAAAGAATTTGATAGAATCGTGTGTAATTCAAATAAAGGGTATATCTTACTTCAATCGTACCCACGCCGACTCCCAAACTTGACTAATTGGGAAATAATTAGGAATAGTGCTATGATTTTATTAGAATTCAGAAAAATTCTGAAGAATTTATAGGATTTATGAGTCTTTCTACATATTCTAAACTACTGATTGCGTATTTTCATAGCGTGAAAAGTATTTGAAATTCTTTAAATTAATTCTAAAGTGTTGGAAGGTATTCCACATAATTCGTGACAACTTTCCGGAATTCAAAAGACGAGTACGTCTTCATTCACTGGTAGCTAGGCTGTCGTCTTAACTTGACTTATTGGGTAAGACTTACGAAATTTGCGATGGATTTAGTAGAATTCAGCGAATTCAGAGGAATTTGGAGAATTCAAAAATCTTTAAATTTCAAATAATTTAATCTGTATTCTCATAGGTTTAAAAGTATTAAAAACTCTTCAAATTCATAAAAAAAGCATTTTGAAGAGAATTCTACAAAATTCGTGAGAATTCTAAGGGAATCAATTAACAAGTACATATTAATTCACTGCTAGCTTAGCAGTCGACTAACTAGACTAACTGTGAAAGAATTAGAAACAATGCATTGATTGTATCGAAATTCGGAGAATTCGGAAGAATTTATAGTATTTAAAAGGTTTTGTATGCAAAGTCGGTACAATCTTGCTATTCGATGTCACAGACTAAAAAAAATTAGAAAAGGTTGGTTGTAAAACTGAACTTATTTTTGTGATTAATCCCAGAAGACGAATCAGAGAGATGCAGGGATCGAGCTTTGACCAACATTATTTCTGTGACCAGACACAGGGTTGCCTTCCCGCCCCCATGAAGTGTTGGAAAGGGGTAGGGGTTTGACCAGAATTATTTCTGCGACCAGTTACAGGGGTGCCATCCAGCCGCCACATGCTGTTGGAAGGGGTGAATTTCGTGAATTGCTTGAATTTCGTTAATTCCCTGAATTCTGTGAATTACATGAATGCCGGTACCGGTAATGTTTTTTTACTGGTACCGACAATTTTTTACGGGTACCGACAGTGCGAGTTCCACGAATTCTTTGAGTTTCGTGAATTCCGAGAATTCTTAGAATTCCGTCAATTCCGTGAATTTCATGAACTCCGTTAATTCCGTGAATTCCATAAATTCCATGAATTCCTTGAATTCCGTGAGCTCATTGAATTTCTTGAATTTCATGTACGATTCAAAAACCGGTAAAAAAAATTGTCGGTACCGGTATCTTTTTTACCGGTACCGAAAATGTTTTTTACTGGTACGGACAGTCTGAATTCCACGCATTCTTTGAAGTTCGTGAATTCCATGAATTCCGTGAATTTCATGAATTTCGTGCATTCCGTGAATTCCGTGAATACCATAAATTCCGTAAATTCCACGAATTCCGTGAATTAACTCGTTGAGCAATGTTTTCTAATTTGGTTGCTAAGAAAAAGTTACTTTTTAATTTTCAAACCTCGTTTAAGTGTGAAGTTGCACCAAAGAGTCAAAGCCTCCTACAAAAATAAACGGAGGAGAAATTATACGTTCTGAACTTGTATTCTCACACACTCTTAGCGATAGCACATGGACTGTCGGCTATCTAACGCATTGTTTTGAGTGGTTAATCTTTAATTGCTAATTACTTGGTAATTATGCATTTAATCAAATTTTTTTATTGATCATTTTCAATTCAGTTTTTCGCAAGGAATCAGAAAATATGAATATGTGTTTTGAATACATGGACACCCTGTATATAAATATATATATATATATATATATATATATATATATATATATATAAATATATATGAAAGTTTTTTATCGCCAACGGCGATACCACGCTGAAAACACCAGTTCTCGTAACATCACTGAAGTTAAGCATTGTTGGGCGCGGTTAGTGCTTAGATGGGTCATCGTTCAGGAATACTGCGTGCTGTTGGCCCGTCGTGGGTGTGGTGGGCCCACATTGGTAGTAAATATCCACCTAGAAACACTACCCGAATCGGGTAGTGTGGCAATGAACTTTCGAGTTCGAACTGCTAATCAATGTATGTATTTATGAAAGTTTTGAACAAAATGTTCAAAATTAATGAAAAATAAATTTGTTTTAGTCTCTTAAAATGAACCAGTGCGCCCAACTATTGGAAGGCCTATCTTACGTCAACGTGTCGCGTAAGTCGCGTCGCTCAAGTCAAACCCTAGTGGCTAGGGGCCTCTCCACTTTTAAGCAGAAGATATTATATACCCAACTTATTGCACACAGGCCCCAAATATTTCTAACACAAACACTAGATAACAATAAAGTCCGTTTTCAACAGTTTTAAGTAACGCGTGGACTTGTTAAATGCAATGACGCGAAACGCGCGGACCAGGTGACTAGACTGGAGGTCATGCTTATATTCAGTAACGCTGTTTTAGTTGAGCCACTTACTGGCTCACCCAGTCAAAGTCGGAAAATCACTGGTCCACCAGTGATAATGAAAAAATACTGATTGAGCCAGTGACAATTTCACTGGTTCAGTTTAAGAGAGTACGAAAAAAGGGTTTAAAAAGCAAGTTTTTCATTGAAAGAAAGCATTAAAAATATTTATTTTTGCAACAAAAAAATAGAAGGTAATTAAATATGTAAATTAGAATTAAATATGAATGAAAACTAGAAAATATATTTTCCCCAATACCCGCACCGGGACTTGTGACTTACACATTCGTTCAGAAGAATCTAAGGTGGTCTTTACTCGATTGATGACGTCACAGCGAAGTAATGTGGCATTTAGTCTTCTAGAGAACTAAGTAATGCCATGCGCATCCCCAATATACCCCTTCTTCCTGAAACTGCGCATCGTTACTTAGATTCTTCTGAACGAACGTGGTCGCTCGATCCAGCGCGGTGATTGGGGAAAGCATTGTGTGCAACGAGCAATCTACTATTTCTATATAGAACCGGCAGGGAAAACTTTCAAGTTGCAAGTCGTTTTTCTCAAAAAATAAAAAAGAATAAAATAAAGAAAAAAACTAAATTAAAGTAAATGAAAAACTATGGAAACTTATACTTCTAGGTACCTGTATATTCAATGAAATTTTTAATAATTACAATTTAAAAAAAAGTATTTCATTTGCCCAGAGTTTCAAAACTAAAAAAATAAAATGAGTAGAACGGCGTCAAGTTCTTGAAAAAAATATAGACTATTGAAATACATAATAATTCTGTACATTTCTAGGGATACATTTATTATTATTTTCTATGATTGCGATTAACGAAAATTTAATTACCTCAGACCTAAAAACTACAAAAAATACCAAATTAATGTTGTTGAAGGTAGGGCCTAGGGTCCGGGTGGGCCAAAAATACGAAATTGTTGAAGATAAAAACTAACTGATATTTAAGCGTTAAAAAATACTACGTTTTATAATAAATACGGAAATATAGTACATTATTCACTTTTTGTAATCATAAATGGCGCTAGGGTGTTGAAACGAGGTCAACGTTTTTGATTTATAGCAAATTAAAGATTTGACCTATGTTTAAGAAAATTATGGTACTTTTTATGTACAGTTTATAGTATGTGATTGTTCCAGTCCTATAAGGAAATTATGGCTTGCTTTTGCAAAGCAACTAAAGAGATGTCATTCACAGAAATATATATTTTTTAATATATATATATATATATTTATATATATTTCGGTATTCGGTTTTGATTCCTTGGGATTCGAACCGAAGGGCCTATGACAAAGCCACCGGACGCGTCCTCGGGTTGCGGATAGAGGGTCCCTGTACCAAGGGTTTCTGCTGAATATGGTTACAATAATTAATAAGCAGTCGCGGACAATTGTCCAGGGATGGTCCCGAAGGCATAACCCCTAAGCAGAGGTGTAACAACCGTGCCGAAAGCTGAATGGCACCTGGGTGAGGTGTCTCAAACGGTGACTCTGGGATACCGGGCGACCTTTCAGAGTATCAGCCTTATCCTTGCACGCGGGGCTCTACAAGGATGGACTAACCCTTTTCCCTAGCTACTCGTGGGAACAACAATGACAACACCAAACATAGTTGTAGGAAGTGCGGTTCAAAACAATCGAACGCGCAGGGCTCCCGACAATGGGTCGGACAACAATGCCGACTACCCTAGAGTTGGGGGAGCCAATCAAGACGGAGTCAATGCGATTGACCGGCGGAATCTCGTTACTTTTGAGTGGACGGATCGACTCAGGGACGACCTGCTGGAGTGCTATGATACCAGTATGGCCCCTGAACGAAAAGGTTACATGGCGCGACTGCATGCTCTGTGGTGCGAGAAACACCCAGAGCTCTCGGATTTTCGCAAAAACGTCTGCGAAACCGTGCCGAGGACCTCCGAAAAAGGGGTTATATAAGCGGAGCGCCTACACAACCGCAGCCAGAACAAGCCGGCAACAGAGAAAGAGAGGCGACACTGAGACCAGCCTCGAACAGGCATCCAATAGAGGGAGAACGATGCTTCAAGACCCGGAGAAACATCAACATTCAGGTTTCTCCCAAGCCCAAAGATCTGACTGAACTGGATGATGAGCTTCGTGGAGATTTTTCCGAAGAATCCGACCTCTGGACTATCAATTGTAGTGTGTAAAATGCAGCGAGAACTTTGGCAGATGCAAACCGTAAAACAAAACCAACGGTTGATCATAAGACCAAAAGACGAATGCTTCAACTTAGCACAAAGATAGGCTGGGCAAGACAGTACGCGTCCCGCATTCAGTGTGTAATTGACTACAAAACATATGGCAGGACTTTCACTGCCAAGGTTCGACAGTTCACGCGCGAACTGCGGATCTGTCATCACACAATCAACAAGTCAAAGCTACTGACCATCAGGCAGCATATTGTTGACAGAATACGAGTACTATCTGACGCTAGGAGAAGTCTAGAGCGGAGAGAGAGGTGGGTCAGAGAAAATCAACAGTTTTCGTCTGACCCATCTCGACACCATGAGCCCTCTCCTCTTTTGCCTCACATTATTGCCACTATCTCTCGCACTTCGCCATTCCGAAGGGTATCTCTGCGGCAAACCTGGAAACCGAAAGCATAAGGTCACTCATGTATTTTACATGGATGATCTTAAGATCTATGCTAGGAATCAAGAGAAACTACATCTAGCTCTGAAAATTGTCAAAGAGTACACTCAAGAGATTGGAATGGAATTCGGGTTAGACAAATGCGCCAAGGTTAATTTGAAGAAAGGAAAACTTAATGGCATCCCCGAAGATCCTGAGCTCGTTGACAGAAGCGCTATACGACACCTTTGCGCTGGAGAGACCTATACATACCTGGGCTTGCCACAGAGCCGCATTCAGGACGCGACATCTATAAAGGATACTCTCCGATGCAGATACAAACGTCTCATCCGGCAGATTTGGTCTTCCGAACTGTCGGCGAGAAACAAAGTATCTGCAACGAACATGCTTGCCGTCCCGGTAGTACTCTATTCATTTGGAGTGGTTCCATGGACGAAGGACGAGCTCAGATCCCTTGATATCGGGACGCGAAAGGTTTTGCAAATGAACAAGAGCATGCACCTTAAGTCTTCTGTTCCGCGACTTTACATCTCACGCCGCCTAGGTGGTCGCGGAATACTGAATCTTGAATGTCTTCACAACAGACTCATTCTGGGTACAGCACATATAGTTGCAAATGGACAAGACCCTCTTCTTAAAATGGTCAGGAAACATGAAGAAGTGGGAAAAGGGGCGTTTCTGTACAAAGCAGCGGAGGAGGCTGCTGAAACACTCGGCCTTGACTTCAATATTAGGGGTGAGCAAAATGCATCAAATCTTATCCATCTTGAATACTCACTCCTGAAGGCCCGGATTAAGAAAGCACAGGAGAAAAACTTCCACGAACAGCTCCTCGACAAGAGGATGCACGGCATCTTCCACAGAAATGTGGAAGATCAGTAGATGTCGTATGAGCTAACGTTTGCTTTCCTTAGATCACCCGGCTTGAAGTCGGGCACGGAGGGCTTCATTTTGGCATGTCAAGACGGTGTCATTTCCACTCTAGCATACCGTCGCCACATTTTGAGCCAAGACATTCCCGATGATAGTTGCAGAGCGTGTCATGCACACCCCGAGCATCTAGGACACATACTATCTAGTTGTCCAACTCATGCGGGAACGACCTACATCCAAAGGCACAATGCGGCACTAAGAGTGCTTTATTACCATCTCTGTCACTCTTATGGAATTAGCCCAAATACCTTTCCGCTAAACGCTCCTAGAGAAATAGAGGCAATTGTCGAAAATGAGAGGTGCTGCATATACTGGAACTTCACATTCTCGACAATTGTTTCTGTTGCGCACTCGAGGCCTGACATAGTTCTCCTTAACTTCGAGAAACGAACCATGTTCGTTATCGAATTTTCGGCACCAGCTGACAAAAACGTCACAGCCAAGGAGAAAGAAAAGAAAGAGAGGTATAAAGACCTTATAAGGGAGTTGCGACGGTTATACCTGGAATATTCTGTTAAGCTAATCGTCTTGATCATCGGCGCTCTTGGAAGTGCCAAGGTTTCACTGGTTAATAGCCTGAAAAGCATCCCTGCGTGTCAAAAAAATGCTGAGACACTTGCGGGGAAAATGCAGAAGGCGGTCGTCCTTGGGTCGCTCCGTGTCCTCAGGGTGCACGAGACTTTTGCCGGACCATCGTATTGAGTTCGTCGCAGACTGTAACCACCTATCTCACGGTCGTGAGACGTGGTTACAGCTGAAATTTTACCGCGATTTCGCTGGGAGCGGGTGCAATTTTTCAGATTAGCACCCGCTCCCGGCGAAATCCTGCGGTTGTCCTTATGACAAACTTTTAACTATATATATATATATATATACTACACTGTAGATATACCTCGGCGAACCATTTCTTAAAATGGCGGCATCGGGCTAGGTTCGCACACTGTCTCTGGACCCTCTGTAATATGTAGTTGCCTATCGCGCCTCTACATGTATGTGCTGGAACTAAAAGCTATATATGTCGTAGAAATTTAGAGCAGGCCTCTTTAGCGAGGGAAAATTCATCCGTATAAACTCATTTTCCACATGTTTCGTGTCGACTACTACGCCTCCTCCCTCAGCTGTAAGAGTGATACAGAAGTTTTCCGTGCTGAGTGAGGAGGCATAGTGGTGGAAACGAAACATGTGGCAAAGGAGTTTATGCGGCCGAATCTCTCCTCTCTGACGAGGCCTGATTTAGAGGATTCAGGTCTGCCGACTGCCGGCGTTCAGACAAATTTAGGAAGAAATCTATGCCTGGCGTCCAAGTGCCTGGTCTATTTACGCATTCAGAAGGATACTCAGCTATTCTTCTGAAAGCCTGACATGTTTTAGGCAATTAAAGTAAACCAAGCATAGAGTATTAAAACACATTAAAAGGCTATTTAACATGTTATTTACATTTTCATGTTCAGCTAATTGATGAAATATATTTTTACAAAATAATAAGAATAATGATTTTATGTCATATATTAAAAAAGTTTTTTAGTTTATGTTCATGTTTTCACAGGTTTCGAAGGTAAATATTTCTTTATTTTTTAATTTGCCTTATTATAATTATATCAATAATATTATTAATGCGCAATAATAAAAAAAAAAAAATCATTCAAGTAAAAAATCTTTATTTTAATTGAATAATTGAATTATGGATTTATCATTCATGTTAATAATAATTATATTTGTATAATTATATTCCCCCATAGTTGTTTTAATTATCACTGTTTACTAGATCTTCAATACTTCATGTATTATTACCGTTTACTATTACGTATTTTGATTTAGCAGTGAAATTTTTTGTCATTCAATATAATTTTGACGTTATTGATACCAACCAAATTCTGTAAATTTAGCCATATACGTTTTTCCATGACCAAATTGCAAAATAAAAATACAATGTTCTCTTCTTTTTATTTAGTTTATACGTAGTTCTTTCTTTTTGAAATGTTTGTTCATATACGAATAACAAGAGATTATCTTCTTTAAATTAAAGGACAATTGTTTATTTTATTAGTAAATTTTAATTTTTTAGTAATTGTCTAAATTAATCATTTAATATGCATCATTTGAACTCTAAACACACTTTTTTGTAGAATTTATTCAATTTTACTATTTCAAGTTGTAGCTTGTGCAAGGAAAATTGTAAATACGGCTATTTTACGTTGTTCTATTCACTAAATTCTTTAAAAAATGTGTTCAGAATTCAAATGATGCATGTTAAATGGTGAATCCATCCATTAGCTTCTTTCCGTGACTGAATTGCAACATAGAAAAAAATGCTTATCCTAATATTTGTGGTTTCACTGCATATATAAAACACAAATCATAAAATGGGATGAAGAAAGGTGATGCTGTTGGTAAGATAAAAAGACTAAAGTGTTAGAAACGGGATAGGAAAGAAAAAGGATGACATTTTTGGAAAAAAATGCGATAGAAAATAATAGAAAAGCATACAATTGAAATATATTGAAACAATAAGATTTTTTGGAGACCACTAATCCTCGGAAGGCTAATTTGAAGTAGTGTTTCGTATATGGAAGTAATAGTGAATAGACTTCTTGGGGATATCGTGGCAGTACGTTTTCACACAAAACGAACTTGGGGAGTATCGCCAGAGATGAGGTATCGCACAGCAAGATTTGTAAGATGCCACAACACCCAAGCTCGGGCGCTAAGTGTACTTCCTTGTATTCCCGAAGGTTCGCAACGTGTATCTGTGCCACGATATCGTATACACCTGCGCTTTGCAGACAAAATCTAAATAAGTGTATGTGTGCAGCTGAAGTTGCTACACATTGAAATATTCAATGAACACATGATATATTTCTGAATGCTTCACCATGATAATAATGAGTTATAAATTTCACTTTAATTTGTTCGCAGTTGGTTAAAAATAAACAATTAACTAGTTTATAAAATTCGAAAAGAGAATTAAAAACCGAAGGGTTTATAAAAGCGAATCTAACTTTACTGATTACAAACTTTGGAAACACAGCGCCGTGAAAAGTATTAATCACGAAGAAAATAAGACTTAAAGAAACTGAGTCTTTTTGCCTGTACCAACATACGAAGCACCATCGCGAATTTAATAAAATGACCCGTGAGGATATTCTTACTCTTTTTGAAAATATAATTTTTGTCATCTCAGTTAGCTCGACTTGGTTAACGGCTTCGTTGGAGAGGTTCAAACATACGCCTGCAAACCTGATTCTCGCCAGTATGTTTTCTCAAGTAATATTTAGACTTCGGCTAATGATACCGAGAGTAAACGAATGTTGAGATCCAGCCTAATTTCACTGTAATTGGAAAATAAGTGAAAGAAATAGACATACGTGAGTGGTAATGACAATGCAAGAAAAACATTCTTGACGAAATGAGGAGAAAAGGTTGTCCTGGGAAAACATTAGGGTATAGTGTACAATGTAAGAGGGATGCACGAGAAATTTCAGTGGCATCTAAAAATACTCCAAATTACTTTACGTGCGTATGCATTGTAATTGAATGTTATCAATGAAACTTGAGAAGAATTTACATTAGACTTGAGCCAAGGAAACCTTTTAATCACTAGCACTAAATATTGAAACAAAGAAATATTTTTCGGCCTGAGAATGTGAGATGATTAACTCAAGGAATTGATATTTTTGAAACAAAGAAGCTAGTTTCCTTCAATCTCCCTTTCGCATTCGCAGAAATATTTATTTGCTTCAATGATTTTGAGCCCTTGAATTAAAAAAATTCTATTTGAAATAATTAATTCGTCATAATGAGTATATCATCGACGCGTAAATTAGATAATGTGGGATCTTTAAATCAAAGAAATATTGCGATAAATAAAAGCGATATTAATTAAGTAAACCGGATATTTCTTTCTCATAAAAGGGTTGATAGTGTAATGTGAGTAGAACGTATGATTAGTCGAATAAAGTAATTTGTTGACTTAAGTATGAATTCATGCACTTGGTAGATGTGTTTCTTTGATAAATAAAATGAAGTGATTCATGACAAATGAACATTTCCTTCCAGTAAAGAAACATATTTTTGAAATATCTTCAAATGCGATTCGTTAACAGAAATATTTCTGGAAAATCCATCACTTATACATAGTAGTTGAGAACAAATACCGCCAGGTGCGCAGAGTGGATTGCCTCAAAATAGAAGTTGGTTCTTAATTCTATATAAGTTAGGGAGACGTTTTACCATTGTAATAATCTGAAAACACGTGGTAATTGGTCGTGATCGTTCTTCCTAAGAACCGACCGTACTCGGAATTTTTTGTTCATTCCGTGAAAATAAAAGTAACAATATTATTGTAAACTATAATATTTATAATTACAATTATTATTTCTCTTCACTAATGGAATATTTAAATTTTTGTACTTCAACTGTTCAAATTTGTTAAATAATAGAGGCATTTTTTGAGTTATGTGAATTGTCAGAGGGGAGGGGTGCCCGAGGCCACTACTGAAAATTGTTCTTTGACTCAATCCATATTACATATATAAACTGGTTTTTGTAAATATTTATTGTACGAATCACATAAATAAATATTTATTGTACAATCTGTGTATAATAATAATGTTTAGTTCATGATAAATGTTGATTTATGTTAATTCCATTACATAACTAAGACTCTTATAAAAAAGCTCAGCAATGAGATCTAAAAAACTGTTTATGAGAAAAGAAAACCATTCATAATTTGTTCATAAAAATTGTTAGTTATAAATTAATTAGATATTAATGGGATTATTAATTTTTTATTAGTGTAGTTTCAATAATTTTGGTCAATTGTGAGTTTATTCCAGCATTTTGTCTTAAGATAAAAATTCATAAATGAAGGGCCGAATAATATAACTCGCCGAGCGCTCGAAATGACGTAAAACTATGGTCCAACTTGATAAAAAATGGAAATCGCACATTTCCATTATCCAAAAATATTACTCGACGCGGCTTGTCAAGGCGCATCTTTTTTCTATTAGGCATTTTTTTGCAAAATGACTAGTTTCGAAAATAAAAAATGAAAACTAATTTTTTTTCGCCCGAATAAACGCAATAAAATCAACGTTTAATCAAACTTAAACTACGGTTTCTCGGAAACTAATTGACCAGATCACTTGAAATTCAAACTGGACGCTCATGACTCTTTACAGAAGCCAATGATATGAATAAAAATATCGTAGCGATCTATGGTTTAATATTTTCGATCGATGTATCGATTAACCCAGAAAACCGCGTTTTTCACATTTCACGTAGCGAGGAAGTTTTTCATTTCACGAGTCTCGTCAAAAAGAAACATATTTCCATGGTCGTCAACATTTGGCCAAGTTTTAGGCCAAATTTGACATTGATCCGATGAAAATTGTAGGAGCTACCGATTTTTAAAGAAAAGCGTCAGCGCACGAGGTCAGAGAATCCAGGGCATTTGCCTAACGTGAAAGTTTTGCGGACACGTGATCTGTTAATTATAGCACATAATTATTGTTGGCAATTGATTCAACGGGATAACGCCTATTAACTGCTACTGAACGACGATGCGTTTGAAGTCGCCTTCAGCGCACTTCACCGATAAGTATTATATTTTTTTAAAGTTTTTAATGTTGCAAGAAAAACTATTGCGATTACTCTGTGACCTTTTAACTCAAAATTTCACGTAGAATCCGAATTTCAAAAAGTGAAATGTTAATCTTTCTTTTTTAGGGAGTTTTTCTTGCATGATACGGAGAGGATACGATGTGGATACTATAAGGATACGCTGTAGCGTATCCGCTCCGTTCGTTCGGTCCGCCAGGGAAACGTTGATTTTATTGCGTTTATTCGGGCGAAAAAAATTAGTTTTCATTTTTTATTTTCAAAACTAGTTATTTTGCAAAAAAATGCCTAATAGAAAAAAGATGCGCCTTGACAAGCCGCGTCGAGTAATATTTTTGGTTAATGGGAATTTGCAATTTCCATTTTTTATCAAGTTGGACAATAGTTTCACGTAATTTCGAGCGCTCGGCGAGTTATATTATCCGGCCCTTCAAATATGAAATGGCCAATTTAGCCACTTTATTTATTAATGTGCAATTCGACTCCAAAACAAATTACAAAATTGTTTCACACGTTACTGGAGCATCTTATGCTGAACGTTAACAGAAATATCAAAATTCGTGACGAATTACGGAAATACATTTTTACGAAGAGTAGATTCCTGATCCGGTCCACTGTGGGACCGACTGTGATTGAGATTCGCGGAAAAACTGAGGCATGCAATTTTGGACGAATCTGATCCTTTTTTTAGAATAAATAAATAAAATTCTTTTTTTACTGCAATGTGAAGTAACAAATACCAATTTCACAGTACGATGTGCGTATAATCAACATATTTCCCAGGGGGTGGTTGGAATCCGTGAGCCGAACGTTAAAGATCAAACAAGATTGACTAGTCTGTGGTTCCCAATGGTTTAATTCAAGGGGAGAACTGCAGCAAAGGGGACCCCGAAGAAGTTCAGTAGATTTGACAGTTTGTTGTGGAGTTCACAATTCCGTGAAATTGATAAGACCTTTAAACTCAGTCTTCTATGCTGGATTTTCATATTTTTCGATCGACCCATGAATCACGGAAAAGTATTAGCCCTCTGAGTTATGAGAATTTCAGGCTTGAATTGATAATATTACTTTAGAGAATTGAGGAGTTAAAATCTACACAGTGTGGGCCTTACCGAAGTTCTGACAACTAAACTCACCTCCACTTCCTGCCAACCCAATGGTTTCGGAATCCACATTTCAAGGACATGAGTTGTAGGCAATCACGCAGAGTCTCAGCGTCCTTATAATCCAACTACTTGGCACTCGATGTGGGTTCTTAAGGTGCTTCCTAGGGCTTTATTTTTAGACCGTGTATTACAAATGACATCTTTTCTCCTATAAGGATGAATTGTTTGATGTAATATCTTAACCATATAATCTAAAGGGCTAAATACAAGCCAGCTTAGAGCAGTTTTTTTTTCGAAAAATGGTCTTGTTGTTGTTTTATTTGTTATTCATTAAAAATATGCTACTTTTTATGCGCCTGGGAACAAGCAACCCGCCGGCTTATATGTAGCCCTTTAGATCATGTGGATAAAATAATATTTTTGAAAATTCAACCTTGTAGGAGCAAAGTTGTCATTTGTAATACATGGTCTAAAAATCAAGCCTCTCGACAGCCGTTATAAGCCTCTTAAGGGCCCTGGAAATCGAGTGTAAATCGCAAAACTTGGATTCAGGCCAAACGGCGAAACCATTTTGTCTGATTTTTTGTATAAATAATCTGAAGGATATAAAAACTCGCGGTATAGGTCGCTTTTTTCGAGAAAAAAAATCTATTTTTCATGTAACAATTAAAAGAAATAATTTTTCCTCGACTTCATTCAGGGGCGAACACACCATACACGAAAACTAGGGGCCCCTACCCAAATGAGTGCGTGAATTCCCAAAAGGTTTGGTGGGTGTAAGTGGTTGGGGTGGATATTATCATGAAATGCAGACTTAAGTAAAATTAACCTGTAAACAGTATAATATCTTTTAATCAATTCACCCCCGAATTCAATATGATAATTATTATAATTGATAATTCATATATTTTGTTATAAATTCGTCTTTTCTGGTACAAAATTAATAATCTTCTTGCTTAAAAATTCAACAACTTTGTTTAAAATTCATTTATTTTGTTTAAAATTCGTGTTTTTGTTTGAAAATTAAAATATATTCAGTTGAAAAATCGTGTATTTTGTTAAAAATTCCCTTTTTTATCGGTGCAAAATTAATATTCTCGGCTGCAAATACAACTACTTGGTTATATGTTGCACTCTAAATTTGAATCAGTCAAAAGTGACTGATTCACAGTCAATTTTGACTGATTCAAACAGTCCGGATTCGACGACTGACAAATCAGTCACTTTGACTGTTTCAAATCAGTCATTTTAAATCACTGATGGAATCAGTCATTTTGATTAATTTTATCAGTTATTTTGAATTGTTTAAACAGTCATTTTGATTGATTTAATCAGTCATTTTGATTAATTTTATCAGTCAACTTAAATTATTTCGTTGAAGATTCGTATTTTTCAGTATAAACTAATTCTTATTCTTTAAAAATCAATATGTGACGCGATCTGAAGAAAGAGCCCTAAGCGGCCAAACGTAAATTTTATAGGAGAAGCAGAAGAAGTGGCGACGGGCCGATAGAACGACATAGAACGACAATGTTTACACGCTTGTACTGAATAAATTATTAATGATGGAATTTTTTTAACTATGCCATCTTAAAGAGCAAGTTCGAATCTACGTAAAACATTAAAAATCAGAAAATCGATTTTTGGCCGCTTAGGGGTCTTTCTTCAGATCGCGTCACATATTTTGTATTGAAACTTTCACTGTTTTGTCAAAACTTAATCTACTCTCTTTAAAAAAGTGAATAATTTTTGAAAAAGTATCCTTTTTGATTGACAAGTCATCAACTCTTTCGTTGATCATAGATTCATCTCTGTTACTTGAAAATATTCTAATATCTTGCATAATTTAACAATTTGGTTAAAAAGTTATTTTTCATGAGGATTCTTCACTTTACTTGAAAATTCATCTAGTTGGTTGAAAATATAACTATTTCGTTCAAAAATTATTGTTTTTCTTTGAAAATTTATTTATTTTTTCAAATGTAAAATTGACTCCGACTTCAAAATTTATAATTGTAGTTGAAAAATCATCTCAGTACAATCTTCCTTTTTATACATAAAGAGCTTGCATATTGTCATGTAATGTACAAGGTACTACTTTCGGAGTAACTTGCCGAAAATTGTACAGTTACACTGATTCGGCGTGAATATTGCATGCAAGAATTTGGGCGCGAATTGATTATAAGATATTATATTGTTTACAGTTTGATTTTACTTAAAGTCTGCATTTCATGATATTATCCACCCCCAACCACTTACACCCACCCAACCTTTTAGGAATTCACCCACTCATTTTGATGGGCGCCCCTAGTTTTCGTATATGGTGTGTTCGCCCCTGAATGAAGTCGAGGAAAAATTATTTCTTTTAATTGTTATATGAAAAATAGATTTTTTTTCGGAAGAAGCGACCTGTACCGCGAGTCTTTATACCCTTTAGATTATTTATACAGAAAATCAGACAAAATGGCTTCGCCGTTTGGCCTGAATCCAAGTTTTGCGATTTACACTCTATTTCCAGGGCCCTTAAGGCGCTTCAAGCGGCTTTCAATTTCGCTTGATCCAAACTGCGTCTAAACGAAAGGATTTTTGAACGTAATATTTTAACCACATAATCTAAAGGCAATCATACTGGTTTGTTCAGAAAGATTTTTCAGGGAAATATTTTTGTTGCTGTAGTTTTTTGTAAATGAAAATGGAGTGTATTTTCTCGCTTGAAACTGGCGAGGGTAGAAGCGGCAAGCGGGTGGCTCGCCTGTGTTCCCAAGTTACTCACTAGGTGTCAGTATTTCAGAAAGGGAGATATCTAAAACATGAAAATGCAACTATTTCTTTGAAGATTTAACAATTTTCTTGAAAAGTCTCGTTTATGATTGAAAATTTAACTATTTTCGTACAAAATTTACTTTTCGCTGAAAATTCATATTTTGGTGTTGAAAAGTTGACAGAAATATTTTTTGGAGGAAAATTAAACTATTTTTTTTTTATTTATCTTTTTTATTTAAATATTCATTTGTTCTCGTAGAAATTACATCTTTCTCGTAAAAAATGCAACTATTTGGGTAAAAATTCAACAATTCTGTTAAATAGTCGTTCTTTTTGGTTGAAAATTCAACTGTTTTGTTTTTAATGCTTCTTTTTCGGTCGAAAACTCAAGGATTTTTGTACTAAAATTTTTTTTTCATTATTATAATACCATTAAGCCATTTCCCTTTCCGGGTAGGCATGACTCGCTCGGTTGGAATATAGTAGTGTTGGGAACGAGGTATAGATTTTTTAGATTGATCTAGAATTTTCGTGTTACTTATTTGAATAAAACGTTCGTTTCGCAACACTGCTTCGACCCAAGTTGCTGGTCAATCTCTCTAGCGATCACCCCAAGTGAAGAGCCTCACAAGGTTGTTATGTGAGGTTCCCCACTCGGGCCCATTAGTATCCAAGGTCTTTTGTTTCAGGCTTCTTTCACTCTACACACATTCTCTTTATAAAATATTTGTCGCCACACTTTTCTGTCCTGGCATACTTCTCTAGCTTCCTTCACGTCCATGTATTTTTTTTATGCAAGCTCTCCTGTTTCTATGGCTTCTTATGTCTTTTCGAATTAAGGTTTCATTCACACATTCTAACGATTCTTCCGCGGTCTGTCTCTGGGCATACTGCCATTTACTTTACCTTTATACACTTGTTTCGTTAGACGTTCATCTTTCATTCTTTCAACAGGTCTGAACCCTTTTAACTGATTTCTTTCCCATGTGTCAACTATTGTCTCTTTTGCACTACATTCTTTGAGGATCATCTCGTTTCGGACTTTGTCCATCAGTGTTTTCCCGCAAATTGTGCGCAGAGGTTTCATGCCAATCCCGTTAATTTTACTCTTATCCTTTTCTTGACAGGTCCATGTCTCGCTACCGTATTGCACAGTCGGTACAAATATATAATTATGTATTGCCATTTTAGCTTTTTTTGATATATTTTTACTTCTGAGAATGGACCCTGCACTACCGATAACCTTCTGACCCTCCTTTATGCGTCTATCTAACTCCCCATCTATCTTCCCATCACTAGTGAATATGCTACCTGGATATATGTACTTATCAACTTGTTCTAATCTCTCATCATTTAGGGCAACATTGCACATTGTTTTCTCACCTTTTCCTTCAAATACTATGATTTTTGTTTTATTTACGTTAATGTTGAGGCCCATGTTCTTCATGCTTGTATTTGGTTTGCTCAACATTCTTTGCAAGTCTTCGATTGATTCTTCTGAAACAACTTTGTCATCTGCGGAAGCTAAATCACGTACCCTCACTGTCTCGAGATCTACACCCTTTTCGTCGAAGAGGGCCATTATTAGACACTTGTTCATAAATATGATAAAGAGCCATGAGGACATAAGGTATCCTTGTTTAACGCCTTGCATAATATCGAACCAGGCACTCAGTTTCCCATTTAACCTTACACTCGCTTTGTTACCTGCATATATTGTTTTTACTTCTTGTAGGAGCCATCCATTGACTCCGTACTCTTTGAGGACTTCCCAAAGTTTACTTCTATCCACCTGGTCAAATGCTTTTTCTAAGTCAACAAACACACAAAAAACTTTCTTTCCTACTCTCAAACTTTTTTCTGTGATCTGTCTTAAGCTAAATATTTGATTTGTACATGATCTTCCTGGCATAAATACACTTTGGACTTACCATATCTTTTCTTCTGTTATTTTTATTACCCTGCGGATAAGTATTTTTGAGTAAATTTTACTTACGGTACTTAATTAGCTGATACCTCTGTAATTATTGCAGTTGCTTTTATCCCCCTTCCTTTTGTGTATTGGTACGATAATCGCTTTTCTCCACTTGTCTGGGACATCCCCCATCTTGATACATAAATTTATCAATTCGCACAGCCTGTCAGATATGTACTCGCCAACGTATTTAAGCATTTCAGCGTTATGCTGTCTACACCAGCAGCCTTACTGTTTTTTAAGTTCTTAATTATATCTCTAACTTCAGTGACACCGACTTTCTCAATTGGGTTTTCTGATGCATTATGTTCTATGTTGCAGTTCTGTTGTCCTAAAACTTTACCTCCTAATAATTCTTTAAAAGAGTCTTTTAAAGCGTCTACTATCCCGTCTGTATCATATAGCATTTCACCTTTGCTGTTTCTCATGCTGACAAACTCCGTACTATTACTTCCCTTCATCTTTTTAAATATTAGTTTCTTGCATCCTTCAAAGTCTTTTTGTATTTTTTTCTCCTCTTCTGTTCTGATTTTATCTTAACTCTCCTTGACTAGTTGTTTAACTTTCCTATTTTTGTGTCTGTAATCATTTTTGAGCGTATTTCTGTCCTCATCGCTGATACCTGTCATGTTCAACGTTCTCTCGTACGCTTCTTTCTTTTCTTGTCGGGCTATTTTAATTTCATCATTCCACCATGAATCACCAGACTTTCTTCCTAGAACCGCCGTACCACACACTTCAATTGCAGTTTTAACAATGATATCCCGTAGCATAGTCCATCGTCCCTCTATATCTTTATTGCTTATAA
Source organism: Andricus curvator (assembly GCA_932195095.1). Taxonomy (NCBI): domain Eukaryota; kingdom Metazoa; phylum Arthropoda; class Insecta; order Hymenoptera; family Cynipidae; genus Andricus; species Andricus curvator. The sequence continues at coordinate 277,990 of CAKNYM010050176.1, read as the reverse complement.
ACGCTTCCCAAGTTGCCCTATTTATGCACTCGCTTAACTTATTTTGAAAATCTATCCGCACTTCCGGTTTCTGCAAATTTTCAATCTTGATGGGCGTTTGTTTCATTTGTTTGGTTCAGAGCCCCTCATGACTCTTGTATCTTTTACTAGTTCTCTTAGTCATTCATCCGCAATAAGGAAGTCAATTATACTTTGCCTATCTCCTTTACACCAGGTGTAAAGCCAAGTATTATTAAGTACACAGGTGTCTAAGCCAAGTATTTGTAATAGATAGGCCTTTTTCTAAGCATAAGTCAATTAATTTTTCCCCTTTATCATTTTTTCTTATTGGATCCCAAAACTTACCTAGCACCCTTTCTGTATCTGTATCCTGACGTTGGACGCCGACCCATCCGTTCATATCTCCTAGCAGAATTATTCTTTCACCTTGATCGCAAGTACTTATTGTATCATTTAAAGTGTCCCAGAAGGCGTCTTTAACTTATCTCGGATCGCTATCAACTGGGGCGTAGCACGCTATGATAAATAACCTTCTGATTCGTACCTTCATTCTAGCCCACAGCAATCTGTGTTATACAAAATCATGATCCTCGAGATGCTGTCTTGCTCTTTCATTCATAATTAAACCGACCCCCTGACTACCATGTGACTCACTACCTACTCCTGAGCATATTTCAAACCCGCCTTTCAACACCCCATTTTCTATGTTTCTACTTTCGCAACCTTTTCTTCGTCACAATTAAAGTTCCAAGGAATTTACATCTTCTACATTCTGCAGAAGTTCCAGGAATTTAAAGTAAACTTTTTCTTCGTCTCAGGTACACATAAAATATCTAGTTTCCTTATGTGCATGACTTCTCGTAGTTCTCTTACTTTAAGATCATTCACTCCTCTAGCATTCCAAACATCCAGTTTCCATTCATCGCCTGAAACTCGACCTTTACGTTTACCGCGTCTACGGATTTTGTCAATCAAAGTTTCAGTCCATTCCGAGGCTACTTTAATGTTTGTATTGCTCATGTTTAGATTGAACACCCAACTTACCACCTTTATGCGTGAAATTTGTTTTGTGAGTCGAAATCATTTCCAAGTTAAGTAGTGATTCGTCGTACGTTGGAGAGTCTAGTTGTAACGTTAGTCCCACCAAAACGTCTGTTACTGGGGGGGGGGGATGAGGACCCTAAATTCAAACCGAGAGAGAGTCGCAATTGGTTGATGTTTTATGCTGGGAAGGTCACCAGCCTTCAGCAGCGTTGTATTAGATGGGAGTTCATCTGTTTCCATCTGCCGATTCCCGGCCTACCTCTGGGCATGGAACCAAACACTAAAATAATATATTAAATTTTTTCCTTTTTGAAATATTAAAATAGTTATAATAGTTGAACTGGAATATTATAAGTTTCAGGGAGAATTTAAAATTCATTTAGGAGTCTTTGAAAATAACGCGTCTACCGCGCGCCAGTTTCAAGCGAGAAAACACACTCCATTTTCAATTACGAAAAACAACAAGAAGTATGGATGAAGTGTTGCTTGTTTCTGAATCCAATGGTTTTGTGACGAATTGAGTCAATGATATGGCTCGAATAGTCGCTCCGACTTCAGGCCAACGGTTTTACTTTAGGTGAAAATTTTCATCAGCCCAATGTCAGGCCGACATTGTCAAAGGTCGGCCGAGATACCGATATGATAACCATGGACCGACTTTGTTTGCTGACCATTGTTCCAGCATATGCTACCAAATTTGGACTGTCAATTGTGCCAAATCTGGGCAAAAGTTGTCCGTAGTTGATTCAATCGTGGAATCATATATTGGGCCAATGGTTGGCAAATAGAGTCAGTCTATAGTTTTCAATTCGGTATCTCGGCCTATCTTTGGCAATGTTGGCCCATAATTGGGCCTATAGGAAATTCGCACTATAGTACGAATTTTTTATCGACATTTCTAGCTATACATTTGTAGCCAGAATTGTTTTTTTTTTGTATTTATAAGAATCTTGTGTCGGCCCAATGATGATCCAACTTTGTCAAAAGTTCTTCTTAATATAGGAATAACATCTATGGACCGGTTCTATTTGCTGATCATCGTCCTAATATACACTGCCAATTTTGGACCGACGATTGGGCCAACTCTGGGCAAAAGTTTCCCGTAGTTGACTCAATCTTGAAAGCTTATATTAGGCCGATGGTTGGCAAATAGAGTCCCTACCGAAAGGAAATTTCAGGAACGTCTCAGGCGAAAAAGTCAGGCCATACAAATTTTAGTGAATTATCAATCTCTATTTGAATGCTTTCGTCTCTCGAGATTGCCTGGAAGATTTGAGTCCTTTTTCATGTTTTATTTTTTGTGGCTGTGCAACCTCGAGGATTCCGAAACACAAAAGGCAGTTAAGAAGGATTTGGCTGTCGTCATAAAGTCTTCATAAAACTAATCCCTCTTCAAACTACAAATTTTTGTTTATTTACTTACATGCATACATTTAATTGTGACAACTTATTCATTTATATATTTATATATGTACAGGAATGTCCTGACGGTGAATCTAAAAATGCTATCTGCTTTTACGCATCTCGTATAGTTTACGAGATACTTACAAAACGTGATATATTTTGAACTTAACAAGGCAAATTTTATATATTTGTACTCGTATAGATTCGTAGATTCTGATTTTGTTACTTTCACGTCCCTTATTGCAAAATTGAAAACAAAAGTTATTTTTGTATTTCAAGCTCTCAAATGTGGCCTCCGTTATTACCCCCGCAGTTTAGCCATTACAACTTGCTACAGGAACTCTATCTACCTGGGTCGTCGGCTAGAATAAATAGGAATAAACCACTAAAATATAGCCATAAACAGGCCCAAGGTGACCGACCATCTTAAGTAGGGGCCCTTTGTCCGTAAAAATTATTCTGAAATATGGTTTGTAGGCATCATAAATGGGCCCGGTAAGACATTTTTGCATGAGGAATGAATCCCTATAAGAATCGTCACGCAGCGCCAGTATTCATGGAATTCGCAGAATTCGAAGAATTTAAGGAATTCGTGGAATTCAAGGAATTCGTAGGATTCAGAAAGTTTTTAGAATTCAAGGAATTCGTGCAATTCAAGGAATACGTGGAATTCAAGAAATTCGTGGAATTCAAGGTGTACCTGGAATTCGAGGAATTCAAGGAATTCAAGAAATTCACGGAATTCATGGAGTTCAAGGAATTTATATAATTCAAGAATTCAAGGAATTCAAGAAATTCTCTCGAAGTTCACACATTTTTCTTGTATTGATACGAGTCTTGTGTCTGCCCAATGTTGATTCAACTTTGTCCATTGTTTCAACATGCGCAGCTAAAGTTGGACCGACTATTATGCCAACTGTTGACAAAAGTTGTCCGTAGTTGACTCAATCTTGGAAGCATATATTAGGCCGATGGTTGGAAAATAAAGTCAGTCCATATCAATCAATTCGGTATCTCAGTCGATCCTTGGCAATGTTAGGCCATCATTGGGCTGGTGGAAAATTCGCACTATTGTGCCCATTTTTGATTGAAATTTCTAGCTATACAGCTGTGTAACCAGAATTGGGCCAGAATTGGTGAAAAATAATTTGATTTTTTCAGAACGCACTGAAGGTTAATTTGGCAAGGGAGTATTTAATTTTAATAAAATAGAAAGTTTTAAATATAGTTATAATTTTGAGTTCGTTCACAATAACATTTATTATTTTTCAATCATGTTCACTTGCTAAGCAAAAATCTTGAGACTTAAATTCTTATTTTCTTGAATGGAATCGATACTTTGATGCTTTTCTTTAATTTTCTTTTTTTCCCACTTTTAATAACCCTCTTTAGTATCAGTTAATCATCGGAATTTTTCTTATGGCTGTCACTGTTTCCACCGCTCTCATCGCTCTCAATGCTCTCACCGCTTCCATCACTATCATCTTCCTTCTCGCTCAAATCACTGTCTTTCTTCTGATCTTCATCTGCATCTGAATCGCCCGCATCTGTCTCATCTTTCCAATCATTTCTACCGCTCTCATCTATCTCTTCCTTTCCATTGCTCGCATCTTTCTCCTCGTTCAATTTCCTATCTTTCTTTTGGTCTTCATCTAAATCTGCATCACTGCCATCAACAATCTCTTCTTTCCCATCATTTCTATCGCTCTCATCTCTCTCTTCCTTCCACTTGCTCAGATCTTTCTTCTTGCCCAAATCCCTATCTTTCGTTTGGTCTTCATCTGAATCTGAATCACTCTCATCAGTCTCTTCTTACAAATTATTCCTATTGCTCTTATCTTTATGCTCGCTCAAATTACTGTCTTCCTTCTGTTCTTCATCTGAATCTGAATTTATCGCATCAGTTTCATCTTTCCCATTCTTCCTGCCGCTCTCGTCTCTCTGTTCCTTCCCATTGTTCTCATCTTTCTCCTCGCTCAATTTCCTATCTTTCTTTTGGTCTTCATCTGAATTTAAATCACTCCCATCAATCTTTCCTTTCCCATAATTTCTATCGCTCTTATCTCTCTCCCTTTCTCCTATTGCTCACATCTTTCTCGTTGCCCAAATCCCTAACTTCCGTTTGTCTTTCATCTGAATCTGAATCACTCTCATCAGTCTTTTCTTTCATACCATTCATCTGACTCTCATCTTTTTCCTCGCTCCAATCTCTATCTTGTGTTCTTTGTTCGATTTAATGTGAATTAATTCCATTATTGCCGCACCTTTCTACTCTCCTTTTCACTTTGTGTTCATCTTCTTGTTCATCAACACACTTTTCCCTTTCTTTTGTACCAACATGTTTATTTTCTTCTATGTTTTCGTTTAATGATTTCTTCTTTGCTCGAAAATCTTTTCGACTTCTCTTTATTCTAAGCCTTTTTGATTTTTTGAGTTATTGTTGAATGACGTAATGTTCCACATTGGGGTATTTATTGTTGCAATAAACTAAGCCTCGGTGAATTCTTTGTTTCTTAATTGAACATATTCTAAAATCAATAATGATCTCGTGTTGACGGGGCTTGCTTCCGGATTAGAAAATAGAATAAAACATATCACAAAAATAAAGATGCGAAATGACCATATTGTCTCATCTCACATTTTTTTAGAAATAAAAGTTACTTATGAAGAGATGCAGAAATGATTTTAAAAGATCTTGTCGCTCATACAAGTACTTACGCTAAACAGCAAATCTAATATGAGGGGGAACTCGATTTCCACGTTTCCCTAATGCGGTCATGTTTTTCAATTTTCCGGCTCCTACTATTTTTAGAAGAAATGGACTCATAAATTTTCTTGGATCGTGACGGAAATTTTTCATTAGCATCAACTTTCTTTTGTCTATGAAGACATTAGTGCCAGTCACGAATTCTTTCATATTAGATAAGCAGCATCTCATATCTTCTTTCACTTGTATACACTGTGGAAGATATTTGGCATTTTACTACATTTTCGAAGTACAAGTGTAGGGCAAAATTACAATCACTTTCATTTTGAAGATGGCATGATTACAACTTACAGAAGATCCTGCTTCTGCTACCTCTTATTTCTGCTATCTTGCTCCCTACTATTTCCTCTACCCTCATTGCAGTTTCCTCCCCTCCTATTATGCTACCTTGCTCTACCCCCTTCAGAAGCTTCTCGAATTCCTTTAATTTTTCTTCATCCCTCTTCTTCCCTTCTTCCAACCGATTCTGCACTTTGACTATTATCTCTTCCCCTTCCTTTCTCATATCTTCCAGAGAACGATCCAATTTCACCATCCGACCTTGCACTTGCTTTAGTTCATTTTCCCACTTGTCATCTCTCTCTTTCATTTCCTCTCTGAGCTGTCTCATTTCTTCACTTCCTGCAACAGTTCCCGCCCTAACCACCTTCATTTGGCTGCTCCCCTCTTTAACTTCCTTCCTTAACTCTCTTACTTCCATCAACAGTTGCTTCAACATCCCTTCGCTTGTCTGTTCCCCTGTCATCTGGTCTGACTTTGTCTCTCCTTCTGACACGCAGATTTCCTCCCCATGCTTACCTCCTTTATATTTTTTACTTATTCCCTCCCCCTGTGACTTTTCTTTTATTTCTGGCGATCTCGACACCATTGTGCTCTTTTCGATGGGACTTTACTCAATAGTTTTCTCCGAACTGTCGTCCAAATCTCTTTTCCTCTTTATCCACTCTTTTAAAATGCTTGCATCTCCCGCACTATCAGACCTCCCCTTCTATCGCACGTTTTCTTCTAACCACAACTTTTCCCCCTTTAGCCTTCCCAAACTCCTTCTACTCTCTCATGTCACTTGTTCTGCTTTCTGCGGCATAAAATCTCTATCATCTGTCTCCGAGTAACTGTCCAACTGTATCCCTCTTCCTCTCGCGTTCGAATTTCCCTCCCGTTCGGTCGGTAAATTGTTCCCGTCCATCAGATTCCGTCTTTCTGCCAGCCGTGTCGCCCCTGTTCCCCGACGTCACTACCACTCCCCGCCTGCTTCCCCCTTTCACTGCTCCTAACCGCCCCACGAAAATATAATTTTCTCTTTATCGTTTTCTAAACAACCCCTTGCTCCTGTTAACAACATTTACACTTTATTCTCAAGAACTCCCAACCCAGCAGTAGCCCCTTCTCCCTCTGCAACACTATCAAACCACCGCACTCGCCAAACCTGTCCTCTAACCTCACTTCTCCCTTTTACCTACTAAATTTATCCTCTGTTGCTAAATATTTATTCCAAACCTAATCACCTACCCAAAGATCCCCCACTGATACTCCTTCGCTTACTCACCCACTTAATTCTCACTCAAACACGAAAAAATACTCTTCCTGTCACCACTGACTTCCACACAGCTCCAACACCAAACATGCAATCGGCTTTCTTCTTAATTATTTAGAATATCATTCTTTACCGAAAACTGGCTTTAGTTGAGCAATCTGCTTTATTAAAATTTTATTTGCTCGAGTTCTCATTTTCTTTTTTAAAGCCTCGTGAGCTCTTTTTTCTTTAGATTTCACTTCGGAGGTTTTGTTGACATTTTACTTTTGATTCCTCATAACTATTTTCCCGTTCTTGTACACGCATTTAGCAAATTTCTCTCAGTAAATCCTTGATTCTAAAAATAATATTAGGGAATTATAAATTCCCAAATATTAAGTTTTATAAATTATAAAAATGGTCTTAAATTCTAAATTTTACTCTTATATGAAAATTAAAGTGTAGATCAAGAAAAAGGTGGCATTCTGCCATTCAGTAATTTTTCATAGTTCTGAAGTGACAAAAAAATGACACAAAATCAAGTTTTATATTGTGATCTAATAATCCATTTTTTTTAAATTTCCCTTTCACCCATTTATCGCTTCACTTTTTAATTATAAATAAAATGTTTAATTTGCCGCTTCGTTGAATGATTTAGCGTTCAAACAATCCTTGACTTGGATAAAAAACTCTAACCAGTTCCCCTTCATTAGCTTCTTTTAAGTTCTAAGGTTCGTCCATAACCGTGACTTTATAGGGTTGTTCATAGGCTTTTCATAGGGCATTTCTTTTTCGTTTCCATTTTTGTATATGCCATCCGTGACTTGATCGACGTTTTTGTGACGTAGTTAAGTATTTGAAAATAAATTTCAAAGTAATGATGCTTGCTTTGAAAGGTCAAAGAAAGCAATTATCAACAGAAGAATCTAACGAATCGCGTTTTGTGACTGAAATTCGTTGGGCAGTTGCAGCTGTTCATGGTATGTTAAAACAAAAGCATCGTCTTCTGAAGCATAAAATAGACAATAAGTTCGTACCGAAAGTTGGAATCTATTTAAGAGTAGCATAATTTCTTAGTAATACTTACGAGCAAGGGCTGCAATCTGACAAAGAACATTCAAATTAAATATTACAGAGCAAGCTTGCTCGGCAAGATTTCGAAAATACACTAGCTAATGAGGCAGAGGAGAAAGAACAAATACGTCGAAAAACTCCCTCCAAAACAGTCACATCAGATGAAATTTTTGATTTTCCATAAATGAGTGAAAGGCATTTAATGATTTTTTTGACTGAATCCAACAGCTTTTTCAATATGTATCTGTATATGTATGTACGTAGCATAAATTGTTCATAAGGATTGCAAAAAGACTCTTAATTACGTAATAGATAAACGCAATGTTCTTTAGTTGAAAGTACAATCCCGTCACATTTCTCGATCATCATACAGATATTTTATAAGGAACAAGCCTAACAGCTTTTGCATTTTTGGGTTAACGTACTACGCATGCGAGTGTGCTCATGGCAGGAGAACGGTTGGCGGCTGCTCACACATTGCTGCCATCGTGTATTACCTGTCTCATGCTAGGTACTTATCGAAGATTCGTCAGCCAGTACAAGTACTCAGCGCGCGTGTGCTAGATCTCGCGCTTCGCGCTCGATAATGTATTTGCCTAGCGCTGCGCGCTCGGTCTTTTTACTTTCCCCACATTTGTGCACAGACCTTTTCAAATTAAATGTAAAAGCATCGATAACTGTAATTTGATGATTGTGAATTCTCTTCTGTTAAAGCTCCTTCCTCTTTAACGAACACATTCTCATCACGCATCTCGTTCTTTGTACTCGATTTTGTAAAAGTCGAGATGCGTATTGTATACATTTCTGTACATCTGCCGGGGACTGCTTATTCAGATGCTTATTCAGATGTTGAAAAATAAGGTCAAAATTGTATTTTTTACAATCAGTTTAATATTTGTTCCTTATTTTGCATTAATTTTTATTCTCAGCTACCCTGAAAAATTTATCATTTTAATAAATGTATATTATTAAGATGCATTATATCCATTGATATTTTCAGTCATATTTTCATTGTCTGGTTTTTATCATTAAAAAAGTGCACATTCTATGAAAAAAATCAAAGTTTGTTATAGAACATATTATTGAATTTTGTGTCATTTTTCCATAAATTTAATTTATTTATTTTCAATGTTATATTTTGCGATTCAAACAAAAAATACGTATTGTAGCGTAAAGTGGTTTTAAGCTTTGTAGATATAATTCAGGTTATTGTAGCTTGTGTCGTTTTTCCAAAAAGTTATGTTTCTTTATTGTTAATGTATTTTTATAACGAAAATTTATAACAAAATTTTTGAATATTGTTTGGTTGTCCAACTTTTGTCTCTTGATTTTTTTCGTCCATTCTCTTGTTTTTCCAAAAATTTTATTTTTTTATTTTTAGTGTTATTTTTACGATTAAAACAAAAACTACTCATTCTATCAAGCAATGATTGATAAGCTTACGTCGTTTGTTTAAACATTTAATTTTTAATTTTGAAAGTTATTTCTGATGAATAAAATAAAAACTACGCGTCCTATCAAGAAGTGATAATTAAACAAATTGTTAGATCTATTTTAGGTGCAATTTTTTATTTTTCATTATATTTTTGGTGGTTAAAACTAGAAACGTTGTTCCAAAAATACTGGTTAATGAACTCGATCTTTATTTTTGGTCCCTGAGAACGTATACCAAAGCGCATCCAAATCCGATTAGTCTTTCAAAAGTTATCAGGTATATAGACGACAACGACGAAAACGACACTGCAGTGCACCCTAACGGTGTACAGTGTCGCATGCGCGATTTTTATGTTATTTTCACACTGCTCCACCACTTCAAAAATTCAACAAAAATATATGTTATAAAGGATATTCTGAGGAATATTTCTGTAAAATATGGGTGTGGTCACTCTAGAACATAACTTAACAAAAAATGGTTTAAAAAATTAAAAATTGGTTTACCTGTAATTTTAGTCAACTATTTTTGTAATTTAAAAAAAATGGCCACATTCGTGTCTACAACATATATTTTGTTCGTCAAAAACGGTTCTTTCCCCTACATACCTCCCAAAAAATGCATTTTCCTGGTTATCGTTGAGAGAAATTTTAGTTCATCGGATACGAACATATGACAGGAATTTCAAGTTAATATGTGCAGAGGCCGATTTTGTATGCTTACCGGGCTAGGTCCAGTTACTGATTTTGAGCACAGAATTTTAGATGTTTGGAACATCTCAAATTTGCGTCGAGGTACTACACTGAGAAAAATGGATTATACCCGGTAATAAAAAAATGTTACCGGATATAATCTTGGACTATTAACTATGGGACAGCGATCCAGATTATTAGAACTACAATCTATAAATATTAAGAAATAGATATTACAGGATAATATCTTGGATTGTTAAACATTATAATCTGAGATAATAAAATCTATAATCCAAGATTTTAAAATCTAATATCCATATTAGAATCCTGGTCCATTAGATAACCTCAAATATATATAATAATTTTTGCAAAAGTATTTATAAACCTATACAAAATTTTGATAGACGAGCTCGGAAGTAGAACTGGAAACAAATTTCAATTTTTTAAACACACAATAAGCAGGAAAGTGGCTATCATGAGACTACAAAAACGAAAGTAAAGGAGGCTAAATTTCTGCACTTGTACAAGTGGCAGTGATGTGTAATGAAAAGAAATATAAACTTACCGATTTTCTAAATCTAAATCACGTGTGATTTAGCACTAATAATCATTTTATAACCTAATTATTACTTGTTTTAATGCGAACGGATGCATATGACACGCGCCACGATGCGACGTACCATCTGAGACTACACAGACGCCTGATATTTTAAAATCTGAGATGTTACAATTTAATGCCTGAAGATTATAAGAATTTAACATCTAGAGATTATATTTGGTAACATCTTCATATATTACAAAAATATTATAGATTATACGCACTAATATACTTTTCTATACGGTGTATTATTCTTTAATTCTATTATCCAGTTCGTATAATCCATTTTTCTCAGTGTACATTGCATCATCTCTTATTTCACAGAAAAATCTTAACTCCATATTTTTCACAGATATATAGGAAAGCGAATAAAAATAAGGGTAAATTCCCAGGTGGAAATTTCTGTACTCCGCCGGAGTTCGCACCACCGACGCGACGTAATAGTGGCGCTATACTGCCAGTGGCGGGGGAACACCTGTTGTGTGTGTTGACTATTCAGCACATGAGATTTCCCATGTGTTGAAAATCAACACACACATTTCTCACACATTTCAAATTCAACACATGACCTGGACCTGTTTCAGCGCCCCAGAGTACTGCTCAGTTATTTGCCCAATACTATTTGAACGTTTCCTGCAAGATCAGAGCAGTGCAATGCCAACGGTATAAAAATATACTTTTTTCTTAAGCAATCATAAATATTCTTAGAGGATTTTGAAATGTCGGGAAACTGTACATTTAATTAACGTGAAAACAATTTTCTTATACTTTTTTTTAGAAAAAAATTCTAACTTTCACCCTTATGAAAAATTGTGAATTTTCAGAAAAAAACTAATTTTACGTGATTATAAAAAGTTCTCAGAATGTTTTGAAACGCCAAAGAACAAAAGAAATTATGTGAGAGAAAAAATGGTAACTGTTTAAAAAAAATGTTCTTTTATATACGTGAGAAAAGTTTGCAAAATGGTTCAAAACGACAAAAGAATGATATAACAATAAAAGAAATGTTTTTTCTTATAGAAACGTTCATAAATAGTGTTCTTTGCACAAAATGCGAGTTGATAATATTGCGGGAAGTATATAGCTCCGCAGAAAAATATTTGGCGAGAATAATGCGCGCCGTCTGTCGGATGTTTGCCTTAAGCTTTGGGGTGAGGTTATCCTAGAGACCTACACGGAGAAAAAGGTCTAGTTGGGCCAACTAGATGAATCTAGTTACGCGCGTCTAGTCAATTTAAGGCAGAAGTTTCGTTACTCTTACTCGTTGTCTTGTAAGTAGTCTAGCAGATTTAACCGATACGTCGTGTTATGGCAAATAGTGTCCATAAGTAGACATCTAGTAGCGTGTTGCCCCCCCCCCCACTACTCGTTTACTGCCTTCGTTGCTCCCTCCTACACCCTTTACCGACACTTTCCCTCCCTCTAGCCTGCTTCCTAATTTTCGGAGTCGTCACCGCCAGTTTCTTCCAGCCTCTTGCATTTCTGTGTCCCGCGCGTTATTCTGACCATTTTCAGAGTTGCAAGAAGCGAGAAGCGACGTGTTTTTATTTTTGTTTCTATTTGCGTGTATTAAAATAAGTGAATTCCGTGACGATACAGGGGATAATCTGTCGGACTTGTGGAACCTTTTCTCTTACAAGGCTATATTTCAAGAAACGTAAACTGTATTTTTCTTTAGTGTAGCCGCCATGTTGTTATGAAGATAATGCTTCAGGCCGTGCGATTTCTTCGAGTAATATAAAATCATACCTTTGGCCAGTGTTTAATAAACGAACTTCATTTTTATTGTGCTGTTTAAATTTTGAAACCTATCTTAAAGATCCTCGAACCATACTTATTTTCCTAAAAAAAACTATTTTCCAACACTATAAATCTGGTAAATTTTACCAGAAAACTAGTTAAACTACCTAAACACGGAGATGTAAGCCTAACTCAACGTTTGCTCACTTTTGCTAGACAGCTAGTTAGCAGTGCTAGCCATGGAAAAGTTCGCCGTACTAGATGTCTGGTAACTTATACCAGATGTCTTGTACTTCTAACTAGACAGATTTTATTTTAGACTGTCTTGGATGTTTAACTAGACAGCGTGTTGATTCATATTTTACTAGACTGTCTAGTACGGCTAACCAGAATCCTTGTCACCCTAACTAGACCTTGTTCTCCGTGTAGAGCCGATATGATGTAATCATGTGGAAAAGCATGTATTTTAATACTGATTTATTTAAATTCTGGGTATTAAACACCCAATAAGAATGGCAATAATAATGAAAGATTTCTTCCAAGAAATAAATACAGATTTATTTCGGTTGGAAAGCCTTTGTCAAGGGCAAGGATTATTAAGAAGATGTCACGTTAGCAACGTGCAAGAGGTGCAATCGATGGCAATGTTAGTAAAGTGGTTGCAAAAGTTTTACCACAGACTCCTGGAAGTGAGTGTAACAAAAATGAACGAAACTTTTGTAAAGTCTGTATACAGGTAAGTTAAATTGCAAAATAATTATATCAATTTCATATAATTTGTGTAAATAGTGAATCATATTACTGCAGCAATGAAACTTCATTTATACCAGGAGGAAAATGGAAAGTGGATATAGAACTTAAGTTAATTTTATTTTATTCAAATTAATTTTAATTTTTAGTCATCAATTTCTGATAAATTGAAATAAATACTGATGGTTCTACCTCGTAAATAAGTTCCAAGCCCTAATTGTTGTACATAAGTAAAAAAAGTAATTATTAAATCAACGTTTCTTTTATTTTGATACCATTTGGAATAAAGGGCAGTAAACTGCAATAACTTTAAAATAATTTTTTTTATTCATCCACGTTGTGCATATTTTAAAATTAATTTTGGAAAATCAGATACAAACCAATGCCCTCATCAAATAAAAACGTTTTACCAAAACTTAAATCAGCGACGTGCAATCAAGAAAATAGATAACGAATTCCATTATATTTTCTTATTTGAAATTTCTATTTAAAATCAAAATGATTAGTGATGTCTGAAATATACAGTTAATTATATTTCGATATATATTTTGTGTCTATTGACAAAATTCTTAGAAATTAAAGAAATGAATATAAAGAAAATATATATTGTTATCGAACTCTCTAGTATTGAAAAATGTACCCTTTTTTCAGTTGAACGCCGACCGCACAATTTTCGACACGGATTGCGATTGCCATGGTGGAAAAGCCTTCTGTAATCATGCTGCCCCCGTTTGTTTATTTGTTAATACTGAGAATACTTGTTCAAATACCAACCAGCCAATGCTTTGGAACAAACCGACGGAAGCTCAATTAGCAAAATATCAAAAGGGATGTACCATCGAACCATTATTTCCAGCAAAGAAGAGAATTCCAGATTTATTTAAAGTATATACGATTGATAATGTTGAAAATATTACGGATGAATTGCCTAATGAAAATAGCATTCTGGCAATTATGGTTAACGGCGAGTTAAAGTGCAGAGCAGAGAGGGAACACAGAAATGCAGTCGAGGAAAAAAAAAGAGGCAGAATATAAAGTAATAATAAATCAACTGTTATATCTCCAGAAGCGAAAAAACCCTATAGAAATTTACCACGCCTACGACTTTATGTCAGTTTCTTCTGGAGAAATTTTAAAAATAAAATTGGAAGTTAGGAAATATTCTCCAGAAACCCTGAATAAGTTTTCAATATTTACTGGAAACGTCTTATTCGAATCACATGTAGTACGAAAGCACATCGAATAAAAACTCGAAAGGACCACTTTGAATCGCTAGCCGAACAATTTCTGAGAGGAAAGAGTAATAAGGGTAAAATTACTGAAAATATGCATTACGGACTACGCACAGAAAAGATGTTGTCATCGGTATTAACGGCGACGAATGTGAATTATTGGAAATCAAATGTCCAGCTACCTGTAAGGATAAACAAATCGTGGACAGAGAGCGAAGACAATCCCACGTGAAATACTTGCAGTTTGAAGAAAACTGAGAACTGCGGCGGAAGGAAAGCAACATTTACCCTACTCACTTGCAGGTATCCATGTATATTTTAGTAGATAATTTGAGCCACTTTTTAGTTTTTTCACCCGTTGATCATGTACTTATAGAAGTAATAAAGAACGAAGCGTTTCTTAGCACTGTGCTACCTAAAATTGAAGATTTTTATTTTAAATATTTTCTTTCACGTCTGTCGTTGAATTAAAACCTATAATTATATTCAAATTTTATATATGCGCGTTCATATAATGTATACGATTGTTGAATCAAGTACTTTTAGTTTATCAAAAATTTGCAATAAAAAGAACAAATTTCTGCGAACAATATATTTGTAATTTCATTCAAGAATTATATTTACAAAAATGTTATCTCTAAATTTCTTAAAATAACCTTTATGTTATGCATATTTGCAATCAATTTAATTATTTTTTAAACTGGTAAATATAGGTACTGCTGTGTGGCTAGCTTCTGAACTGATAAACCTGAAATTTATGCATCTGTCTTCTCTTTAATAAGGGATTCTTCATTATTGTCAAGAATGCAAACCTTGCGTACAACTGTATCCACATGAGGTAACAAATCATAAGAAATATGTTTTAGAATCCTAAAGATTTTGATCCTTTAAATTGCCTGTTCGACGTGAATCCTCACGGATGCAATTGAGTCTCCTTTCAAGACATCTTCACGAGTAAATTGTTGGTTAAAAGTGAATAGTGGCGTTGCTAATGTTCACTCACGGATTGCAAGTTCTGTTTCAATGAGAGGAAATCCTTTATCAGCCAATTTTTCATCTCCTGGCTCAACCAATTTAATAAATCCAGAAATATTCATAATGAAACCATCCGAAGATTTTACACTTACAAATCCATCTGATCTTGTGGCAAACAAAAATTTTTTTTGTAAATCCTCCCTTGTAACTGGAATACATTAAAACACGTTTCTCTACTTCTGGTGGAGAATTACATCGAACTTCCGAACAGTCTATTATTGCTCTACAGTTCGGTAATAATGAAAAGCGGCAGGCATCGTTACTTTTATTGCCTCTTTGATGGCCAAAAAATCCATGATTTTATATTAATGAGCAGAGTTTCTAAAACACAGAAATATTTTCGATTTTGAGTGCCCCGTAATTCCGAAGAAACATCTAATTAACGAAAATGTTAAACCCAATTTCATTTTCATCACAAGCAGCAGTAGATGATTTTCCCTACTAATCTTTTTGAAAAATGCTGGTTGACCATCTTTTCCTGCAACTATGAATCAAAGTTAAACTGAAAGAAATGAGAGACTTATTTCACCGAGCTGTCTCATTTCTTCATCACTTTTGATTCTGGCATATCCAAAGAAACCAAATTCTCTCCGTAAATTCACATCCTCACCAACCTCATCAGTTTCATTGTCTTCTTTTTGTTCTTTTTCTTCATCTACATTCGCCGAAGTAACATTTGTTGTCGGTATAATCACTTTCGCAGCCTTCAACTTTTCATTATTGACTGTAATTAAAGTTTGTGTTTCAACTTCGTTCATGAATTCATTCCTGTTGCAAAACAGAACTCATGGCATGTGAGCTTTAGTTTTAGATGGTTCGTAAGAGTCAGTTTGGATTGATTGATGCTGAGATGACTGATCCATTATTGATGCTGATTGGTCGATTCGATCTGAAATAAAAACTTAATTTCAGTGCATAATTCTATTGCGAAAATTATATTGAATACAAAAAATGAGATTTCATGCTTAGATCTGAATAAAAAATGGGTGGCCGCTGGACCAGGAAATGACAGTAAATTTACTTTTTGACCAAGAATTTCACAAATTTTCAGAAAAAAATCTGTGCAAGTTTTATTTCAACAGTTTAAAAAAATAATTAGTTGAGTTGCTATCTCTTTCAAGTATGATATGATTCAGTTCAGAATGCGTCATTCAATAATCTTTCACTTCAAAAATTTTCCATTTTAGATTTCAATGTTTAGGCTCACATTTTTAATTTAAAGAATTTTAAAGTGCAGTTTTAAGGACTTAAACAATTAAAAATTAGAATCGTTTGAAAATGAAAATTTTGGATAAAACCTTTTTAGTTGATTACCTGTGAATATAAATTAATTAATGAATTTTAGAGTTGAACTGTACGTTAAAAATTAAAAAGTGAATAATAAGTGATTTTATGAGACGATTAGGGATTAGTTCATTTTTTAAGAATTTTTAGATTTTAACGTTAAAAATTGAACTGTTTTAATGGGAAAGTCTAAGTAGTTAAACAAATGTAAACACCTGATTGAAACTAGATATGAGAAATATCTAACTGCTCTTTTAAAATCAGTAATTATAAATGAAATATTCAGAACTTAACAACAAAAAAAGTAAACTTTGAACGTTAAAATTTTAATTGTTCTATTAAAACAAATTCAATTTGGGAGTAAAATTGATGAATTTTGATGTATAAATAACAGTTGAACACCTATGTACCAACAAAATGTGGCTATTCGTACCGAAATTTCGGTACAAATAGCCCATGGCCTAATTTAAAATAATTTAACTTTAAATTTAAGAAGTGCTCAGTTTATGAAAAGAATGAATTGTTCAATTTTTAATATTTCTAACTTGAAATTGCTTGAAAGGATTTGCAGCTCAGTTTTTGATACTTCAAATGGAGAATTGTTTATCTTTAGAGTTCGAATTTTTTAATTTCATCGACCGTGAAAAATGTTTGCAATCCGGGAAAAACCGGTAATTTTTTTCTTTGATTCAAACGGCCACCCTGAAAAATACAACATAAATCTCACTGCATGGTTATATAAACTTCATAATGAATATGTGTATGAATAGACATATACTTATCGTGTCTAGATTTTGAAAAAGAAATTATAAACTTAAAAAAATTGTGGTGCTTGAGCACCAGGGGAGCTCTCCATGGACTTCCCGTCCGTTTTTTTTTGAAACTAAGAAACTGTTTTGACTTGGATTCTGAATGTTACATGGCAGTATCATTTATTAATTATTCCGAACCATCGGTTCCGAGTTCGAATTGATTCTTTCCTTTCGAGTATTTTATCTTGCAGTTCTTTTCGCATTCAAAAGATGGTTTCTCTTTACAGCACATTTTTTGTATCACGGAGGAAATATTTTTGGATTGTATGCACCGTTGTTAGGGTCATCCGATTTTCGAACGCCAACAAAATAGGCACTACGTATCCTGGAATTTTTTGTTGGCATCCAAGGCTTCCCATCGATTCTGAAATTACAAATAAGCTTTATTTTGTGTTATGTAGAAAATGCACGCACCGAAATTTAAAAAAATTATTTTATTATTTATTAACGTTCATGCAGTACATTTTAAAAATTCAGTTAATAATTACTTAAAAAATCACTTGCTCTTTAAGAAAATTAAAAAACGGTATGTAAACATTTTGAAACATACACATATTACATAACCTATACATTTTCCTCGGTGTTTACCTTCTTGCAGCGCTTTCTCTTCTATTTCTACAAGAGGAATAACTTTCAACATACACGTATATTCTTTCAGCACCTATTTTTTTATTAATTCTGATAAAAATGTTAAAAATTCATATTTAAACAATAATGATATGTATACTGACTGCATTCTACGCTTAATTTGACATGAAAAAAGCTGAAACTATTTACTTAGATAGAAAGCGGTTTACGAGAAAAAGAGATAGAAAGAAATCCGCGCAGAATTACTATTGGTTTGAATTGACGAGCGACGAGCAAGCTGCGATGGAGTAATGGTCCAGGTTCCAGCCTAGAGAGTCTGCCGTCATGCTTTCGCGACCGCGCACTGTTTTTAATTTTTTTTTCTAATTCTTTTTTTCAGTAGTTTAACTGTTAATATGCATAAATATTGTAAAAAAAATAATAAAGAGTTTGAGAAATATATTTTAAGAATACAAAAATTATTATTTTTCATACAAAAATATTTTTATCAATCAGTTGATGCTTGCAGCACGTAATACATTATTTTTAAGCAATAAATATGATTATTTTGCAATTATTTTCACTTTTACGAACCAAAAATGAATTTAAAAAAATTATATGCATGAGCAATAAATAAAAAGTACCTAAAATGAAAAAGCGAAAGTTGGGTAAGTATTGAGATTTAAAATGAAGAACGCAATATTGGGTCTAGAAAATATTACGTCATCATTAAAAACATGAATAAAAATATCCTTTGATTATTAAATACGGCACAAACATGTAATAAAAATGTTCAAAAACCTAAAAACGCTATTCTTTATAATGGCCGTCTTCGCACGACGCAATTGGGCTTGTGCGTTAGCCTCCAAATCATGCTTCGAGCCTCCGGCTACATAGCAACATAAACACTTGTCGGCAATCGCCGATTTTGCGCTCTTGTATCACAAATAGTTATTTACATTGTCACAAAAAAATAGTTTCTTCCTTATAATTCCTTCAAAATTTTCAATATACGATTATACATAATGGAATTAACGTTTTAACCATTGTGTGCACACCCGGGTACCCGTGTATTCACCACGGTACATTTTTGCATGTGAGTGGAGTAAAAATTGAAATTGAGCTGGGGACGTCCGAATCGTCGTTGTTTAGCTCAATTCTAAGCAAATAGTGTATTTACAATTAATTTAAGATGTTTTTTTGCAAGAAAAATGGACTTCAAAGTATACGTACGTCGCGAGGACACTCAGGATAACCGGTTATCTACCATGGAAAAATTCAACTTTGAGTGGATTATTAATTTCTTATCAAGTTATAGGATTCGTTCACGTGAAATCTGTTGAGTAATAATAGAATTAATAATAATTAACGTGCAATACTGTGCGTCGGTTTGCAGCGTAACCGAAACAGGTTTTGGTGTTTTGTGTGTTTTAAAGTGTTTTGTGCCTTTGGTATTCACTTTTGATATTCATTTATTGAAATAAATAACAAGCAAACGATTTTATAATAAATATTATTCTGAAAATTGGAAAAGAAGTTAAAATTGTTGTGGTACGTGGAAACACGCATTTAAAAGAAGCAGTGCATGCAAGTTGAACCTGACCTTTTTTTGACAGTCTAGTATTCATATTTATAAACAAAAAATGTCTGAAAAACGATTCAAGAGTAGATCCCAGATACTATTCTGGGTATTTGCTACGAAATGTCGGTACGAATAGCTCCCAGATACTGCTTTGGCTATTTGTACCGAAATTTCGGAAGTAAACTTCCGAAAAGCTAATACCTCCGATTAATTCGAACCTCCGTAACCTATGCATTTTGAGGTACTGATTACGAATTCCATAGAGAAAATAGGCGCACATTTGATTTTCAAGGTCAAAACCCCAAAAAACTATAAGAATGTCATGTTTTTCCGCTTTATTTCAGCAAATAATAACAAATTACAAAAAAGCTTTGAATAGAAGTTGTAGATCTTTTGGAAATACACCTTTTATGTAATATACAGTTTTTCTGAAAAACCAATATTTTACATGGCATCCCTACCCCTTTCCAACGTCTTGTGGGGGGCGGGAAGACACCCCTGTGACAGGTCACAGAAATAACGTAGGTCACGTCCATACACTGAAAAAAAGGATTAGGGGAAAGTTGCCTAAAACGAGCCCCCTCCTGAGACGGGCCACCCTGAATATTTTTGTACGAAAACATTATTATAGTCATCACTTACGCATGCGAATACGTGCTCAGCAGAATTCTAGTTATTTTGAAAGTGTTTTTTTCTGCACTGGAAGTAAATTCACAAAAACAGAAAGGAAAAATTATTTTTGTACGTTAGAGAACGAACTTTTACCGGTTTTAGAAGTTGTGATTTAATATCTTCTAATTATTTGAAGGAGTGAGTTATTTTTTTCTTCGATAGATAATCTTGTAAACTTTTCAATTGGTACTTACGTTTTATTAATTTCATGCTGTTTAATAAAAATATTTAAAAAATTGTGCTCATGCACAATTCCTAAGACGAGCCCCGGTTAGGCTAGAAAAATGTAGGTAAAAGCGAAATCGGCTTTACTTGTGAGTATCCGATGGTAATGACCTAACCTCTTCAAGCTTTTACATCATGAATAAGAAATTTTTAAAAATATGTTGCTTTTTCGATTTATGTCAGTAAATTCTTGATCTGAGAAGAATAATATTTGAAATTTTATAACTTTTCATAAATATTTAGTCCTTGAACTTTTTTCACACTTATTTTCTGTTAGACCGTATTAAACGTTTATTTTACGTTTTATAATGTATTTTGCGTAACTAATATGTCATAAATGTAAAGAATATGTTTAAACAATACGCTACGAATAAAATTTATCAATATCTAGTGTTTAATAACATAGGTTTTTTTATATTAAAAAGGGGCCCGTCTTAGGATACCGGGTTGCCTAAGACGGGACCAATACATATTTTTTTCAACATCGAAGTTCATTGCTTTTTAAACATTTTTTTAACTTTTAAGTGTATGAACTTTGTAAAGCAAACATCAAACTATGATATCAATAATCGCTTTTGCTTTTGAAGTTCCTTAAAATCAAACATTTTCGGAAAATATGGAAGGGGAGCCGTCTTAGGCAACTTTTTCCTACTTGTACCAAGTGAATTTTACTTGGCTGAAGTGAAAGTCCTGATTATTTTCAAAGAAATATTTTCTTGAGGCAAATAAATATATGCATTTTGAATGAAAAAAAGAATTTCTTTCAACCAGAAAAATGTTAATAGGATTAAGTTAACATTGTTTGATTCAAAAATACGACCTATTGGTCGGAGGGAAATATTTCTTTGAATCAAAGAAATATTAATTGAAGACAAAAACATAAATTTTAAACCAAATAAATTACTCATTGTTCCAAATGAATGTGCCACGAATGGGAATAAATATTTATTTGAAATGAGGATATGCGAATTGATTGAAAGAAATATATTTTAAAGTCAAGCAAATATTTTACAGGCTCGAAAAACTATTTCTTCACATCAAATTTTTAAGTATTTGAAGCAAAGAAATATCCCACTGATTAAAAAAAAAAATTTGTTTGTCCTAAACCATGCACGAGTGCAATAAAACAGTTCTTAACTTCAACTGTAGTACATATTTGCCTAAATGATCAAATGGATTCTTTCAGCTTAAATTTTAATTAACATCGTTATTATCATACATATTTGATTTAAGCAACTCACATAATTTGAAATCTTGATGAACCTGAAACAGAAAAATTCGATGAAAAATCCAGCTTCAGCAGGAATCGAACTTGGGTCCGTCGAGTGTAAAGTCCGCAGCAATGACCACGACGCTGTCGCAACATGGAAATTATAAGGCGGAAAGCCGTATTTAACCCTCACTATAAATGCCAAAGAAATATTTCTTCAAATAAAACAATGGATATGCAATTTAACAACATATTTCTTTAATCTAAAGAAGTATTCAAGTCAAACAAATTATGCCAAATTGTTAAATGTTTGATTTAAAAAATTAATTACTTTGTTGGAATAAATCTTCATTTTTTATGAATAATTTGATTCTGGTAAGCAAATGAAATATTTCCTTCAACTGAAGAAATAAATATTTATGTGAACACAATATCTTGTTCATCCAAATAAAAGCTTCATTGGTATAATGCATGAACTCCTTGTAACAAATAAATATATTTTTAATTTAATTAATATTATTTTGTATTAAATCCTTATTTCTCTGATAAACTTAAAGACTTAATTCAAGTATGCAAAATTAATTCATTCAAATGCGTTCGAATCAATTAAAGAATCGAACTCATTGAATCAAATAAATATTTTGTTGAACGAAATGGTTTTCTTGAATGTAAGAAATATTTGTTTCAATCAAAAAATATAGCCAAAGAAGTCATTTCTTTATATCAACAAAAGATATGTGTCTGTTTTCAATAAAAATTACTACTGTTAAAGAATATTTTCTTGATGCTAAGAAATAGGATTCAAGTAAATGCATTTTCTTGGTTCCACAAATTATTTTTTTTCAGTGTACCCTTTTCAACGCATCGTGGGGGGCGGGAAGACACCCCTGTGACTGGTCACAGAAATAATTTAGGGAATAGCGGGAAGATAACCCTGTGATTCAACGCGGGCGTAACCAGCCTACCAGGAATTTTTTATATAATTTAAGTCATACCGCTACACATTGTACAGTATTCCTGAGATATTGGCCGTCTCCTTCCCATCAATGTCCGTTTTAAAAAGTTTCGCTTCTCCTGTCCATTCTACGCGCACGAATTCACCTTCCAGGAATTTTTCATACAATTTACGTCACACCGCCACACGTTGTGCTGTATTTCTGCGATTTTTTGTATTTATCGTTCGTCTTCTTGAAAACTATCAGTCATAGAGTAAGAATAGATTTGATATACAATTTGTATTTTCAAAGGATCTACAAATTTTATCATAAGCTTCTTTGTAAATTTCTATTATTTACTGTAATAAATGAAAAGAACGTGACATGTTTATAGTTGTTTGCCGTTTTGACCTTGAAAATAAAATTTGCACATATTTTCACTATCATTTTCATAATCAGCCGGTCAAAATACATGCGTTTTAAGTTAATCGGAGGTATCCGCTTTTCGGCAGTTTATCCCCGAAATTTCAGTACAAACAGCCAAAGTAGTATCTGGGAGTTATTTGTACCGAAATTTCGGTACAAATAGCCAAAGTGGTATCACGGAGCTATTCGTACCGAAATTTCGGTACAAATAGCCAAAGTTGTAGCGGGAAGTTATTCGTACCGAAATTGCGGTACCCGTAGACACGGCCTAAAAAAAATAATATCGAGTTCATAGAATCGCATATTTCCAAGAAGATATTATAAATAATGAGATTACTACAGGACTAATTTGTTCAGTTTAACTCATTCATTTCATAGCAGGCGATAATAAATAGATCATTTCCAGAGATTTTGTTCATATTTAAATAATTTTACTCTTAAGATTATCCTACACTTATCCAATATCCTCGGAGATAGAAATTAATAGTAGATATATCTGTTAAGGGGCTGTCTATATATCACGTAAACGATCATGGGCAATTCGTGAGAACCACCTCCTCGCGCTGACGCTCAGGCTATAAGGCTCATTGTCTAACACTCGTGTTTATTCTCAAGACAGTAAACCGAATCTGGGCACCTTCACTGAGTACGTTTAGGCGCCGCCGTTTGGACGCCGCCGTTTAGGCGCCAGGACGTTTAGACGCTGGACGTTTAGGCGCAGGATGTTTAGGCGCCAGGACGTTTCGGCGCTGGACGTTTAGGCGCCGGGATGGTTAGGCGCCGAGCGGAAAATTTTTAAATGAGTTTTATAAAACAAATTTTTAAGAGAATATTTAAAAAAATTTCAAAACAAATTTTAATGTACAAATTAATGTTTCTAGCTTAAAATTGCTTGAAATTATATCATTCTGAAAGTTTATAAATTTTTCGAATCACTCTTCAATTCGTAGCATTGAAAATGATAGCGTGGATTTCTACGTTTTAAATATTTTAACTGTACAATGTATAAAAGTTAAAATTGTGCAGTTTAACTGTTTTTAATTAAAAAAATTTCAATTGAAAAGTTTTGAAAGCTTTCATTCTACACGCTAAAGTTATTAAGCGTTTGAATTAACATTTTTTAAAGCTTTAATTTTAAAAGTTTAAGATCAAAAGGTATTACACTTTGAGTTTTTCAATTTGCGGTTCAGTTTTTTAACTTCAAATGAAAAAATTTGTATTTTCAAGAGTTCGAATGTTTTAATTTCAATGACCGTAATCAATTCTTTCCAAATTGTTCAATTTTTATTTGCAGTCAAAAAGTTGTTCTTTTTCGACCTAGTACGACAAATATTGAAAACATTGCAATGACATATATATATATATATTTTTTTTTTTAATAACGATTATTCATTGTTGTCTTTTAATTTCCAACTTTGGATACCTCAGGGTTTACTGTGATTGAATCGCTCGGCGCCTAAACGATCTGGCGCATAAATGTCCTGGCGCCTAAACGTCCCGCGCCTAAACGGCGGCGTCCAAACGGCGGCGCCTGAACGTCACGTACCCGTCAGGCATGCTCCAGGCCCCAGGGCACAGTGAATGACGCGGACCTCTTTGCAAAGCAAAGTGCCAAAGTAGCCTCATCCACTGTGCCATTCGGCAACCTCCCTAGCCAGGCCGTAGAGGGAAGACGGCCGGGTTAGGGTGGACGGAGCGGTCCTTCTGAGATCATTCGTTAGATGCCAACATTCTGACATGGAGCACTTTCGCACAGAGATCGCTAACTATTTTTATAACTAACTTAAAAGTCCGCAATCCATGTTTTATGTTCCATCATGCTGACCTCTATAGAACTAATGATAAAAATAGGTAGTTTTCTTGTATTGTGTTATTACATTAAAATACTCAAGTCATAAAAACTGCCGTTGGACATTAGTCTCAATTTAAGAGGAGAAAGAAAGGCAATTCCGTTTATGTTTCCCAGAAGAATTAAAACTTTTTATAACTCGGCGCAATGGGAAGGTCTCAAACAGTGTCGCGCAGCAAAAGGCAGATGACAGAGTCGTGGCCTGCGAGCAGTGGCGTAACTACCATACAGCGCGACCCCCAAAACATAGGGTGCAGGTGCGGTGTCCGCCTGACAGGGACCTCCTAGACTAAGGACTATAATATATTTCAGCTTTTATGAAAACCTTTATTTATAACACATAAACAAAAATAATGTATGAGCTTTTGTATAAAAAAACTATGACTAAGTAGTATTTATTTTTAAACAGACCCCACAACAAATGTTACGGGGGCGAAAGCCTACGCGTTTCTAGTTACGCTCAGGCGCGGAACCAGAGAAGGGCTTGAGGGGGGCCATCCAATAATTCCCCTTCACATCCACTCTCAAGGGGGAGCTTAATAATAATTTTAACGTTATTCATTCGCGTTGAATGTTTATTATAAATTATATAAATATATTAATCACGAATTTTATAAACATAATTAACAAATGTTTAAATAGAAACCATGTTTTTATATTTACAAGCTGCGTCTTGCATGTCATGGTATAATCATTATTCAACAAGTATGAACTATTCATAACATTTTCGAAGTCGAGCATAAACTATAAAAAGATTATTTTTAAACAGCAAAATGTTGGCGTATATTTCCACTCTTTGCGATATTCATATTCCCGGTTCAAATCCGGGCTGAGGCAGATTTTTTTGTCCTTAAAAAATTATTTTTCTGAAGTAATCGTTTTAAGGAATCAAAATTTCTATTAATTATAAATGTACTCTATTATTTTCAATGCTCTAAATTGATGAATGAATCAAGAAATTTATAAATTTTCAAAATTATATTATTTTACGCACTTTTAAGTTAGTCAAAATTTGTTTTGAAATTTTTTTAAACATTCTCTTAAAACTATATTTTTGTACTAAAAAATCAATTTTATCCAAAGGACCCCGCACCAAATGTACAGGAAAAAGCCTTATGATAAAAAATTCTAAAAAAAATGTTTTCTTGTATTTTCGAACCTGAAAAATAAAAATTCGAAAGAAAAATGTCAGAAAGATGGACAGTTTTTAGACAAACACTTGTCAAAAGTTTTGATTTTTACATGTATTTTAATGGAAAAATGCTTATTTTAGCAAAATGTTTTTTTCCTCAAAAACGCTATGATATATTTGACTAAAACTTTTATATTTTGACGATCAGGCGTACCGAATCAAAAGATTCATACCGACGAACTAGAAAGATTAACGATTCTTTGGGTATACAGCATGTTTTTGGGGGTGTTTTTGTACCCTAAACATCCAAGTAACATATGTAAATCATCATTTCTTAGTAACTAAAATCAACAGAGATTTTTATTCAACTGCTACGGTATGAAACGACTTTCCAATAAGTGGAATAAGCCTACATAGTAAGAATATGTTTTGACCTAATTTTAGGGGATGTTTTACCATCCCTTAAGCAATGAGTCTGAAGTTCCTAACGCATTAATCAATAACGAAAAATAATTTTATTTTTAAATGCATGAAAGCTGCTATTTTATGACAGAAAATAGTCGCGTACAACCCTAAAAAACTTCTTAAAGCACTTTCAACCCCTCATCAGATATAAAACTCACCCAAGCTACCCCTAAATATTTTTAAAATTCAACAAAACCAACCTAATTCAAAAATCCGCCCAGTTTTTGCTGATAATAATTTCAATTGATGCCAAAGGGGCACACATAAAGTCTCAACCCTTCAGCTCATGTAGAACTCACCCCAGCCACCCCCGAATATTTAAAAAATTCAATAAAATCACCCTAATGCAACAATTACCCTAATAAAACATTTTAACGTGTTTGGAAAAGTACGGTGTGAATTATCTTTGGTTATTTTCTGCCTTATTCTTGAAGTTTTGAAACATTTTTTTGCCCATTTGGCATCAACTGAAAACATTTTCAGAAAAATCCTGGTGTACTTTGAAATTAGTATGATTGTATTGAATTTTAAAAATATTTAGGGGTTGCTGGGGTGAGTTCTATATGTGCTGAGGGATTGAGACACTTTTTTGTCCCTTTGGCATCAACTGAAAACATTATCAGAAAAACCTGGCGTATTTTTGAAATAGGGTGATTTTATTGAACTTTTGAAATATTCGGGGGGTGGCTGGGATGAGTTCTACATATGCTGGAGGGTTGAGACTTTATGTGTGCCACTTTAGCATCAATTGAAATTATTATCAGCAAAAACTGGGCGGATTTTTGAATTAGGTTGGTTTTGTTGAATTTTAAAAATATTTAGGGGTAGCTTGGGTGAGTTTTATATCTGATGAGGGGTTGAAAGTGCTTTAAGAAGTTTTTAGGGTTGTACGCGACTATTTTCTGTCATAAAATAGCAGCTTTCATGCATTTAAAAATAAAATTATTTTTCGTTATTGATTAATGCGTTAGGAACTTCAGACTCATTGCTTAAGGGATGGTAAAACATCCCCTAAAATTAGGTCAAAACATATTCTTACTATGTAGGCTTATTCCACTTATTGGAAAGTCATTTCATACCGTAGCAGTTGAATAAAAATCTCTATTGATTTTAGTTATTAAAAAATGATGATTTACATATATGTTACTTGGATGTTTAGGGTACAAAAACACCCCCAAAAACATGCTGTATACCCAGAGAATCGTTAATCTTTCTAGATCGTGGGTATGAATCTTTTGATTCGGTACGCCTGATCGTCAAAATATAAAAGTTTTAGTCAAATCTATCATAGCGTTTTTGAGGAAAAAAAACATTTTGCTAAAATAAGCATTTTTCCATTAAAATACATGTAAAAATCGAAACTTTGGACAACTGTTTGTCTAAAAACTGTCCATCTTTCTGACATTTTTCTTTCGAATTTTTAGTTTGCAGGTTCGAAAATACAAGAAAAAATTTTTTTTAGAATTTTTTATCATAAGGCTTTTTTCTGTACATTTGGTGCGGGGTCCTTTATAACTGTACAATTTTTATTTATTCATCAAAATTTGCGCCCGTTTAAAAATATTCTGTTAAACTTAATTTTTCAAAATAAAAATCATTCGAAATTTTCCCAGGAATCTTAAGACAATATTTGTATTATCTTAAAACCTTTCAAAATCCTTAAAAGGTTAAAAATTCTATGTAAAAACTTCTAAATATCTCCTCAAATTACTCGAAATTTTTCTAAATGAATACATTTTTATTTGTTATTTACACATCAATATTCAACATTTTCACTTGCAAATGAATTTTTTTTAATTAGAACCATTAAAATTAACATTGTAACGTTCAAAGTTTAAGTTTAGATCTCCCAAATTTTAACGATTCATGTCTCAAACAATTAAGTTTCAAATTTTTTAGTTTCAAATATTTCATTTATAATTGTTCATTTAAAATAAATAGTCAAACATTGCTGACTATTAAAAAATTGTTCTTTTTCTTAATTACAAATTTTCAAATTGAACTCGTTAAAAATTCTATACTTTAGACTGAAACAACAGATAGTTTATAAAGTTTCAATCGTAAGTTCACAATTTGATTAATTACTAAGGCTGTCGAATTTAAACAGTTCAATTTTTAACGTCAAAATCTGTAAATTGTTTAATTTTATCAGATTTATAATCGCCCTATAAAATCAATCAATTATTGTTCAATTGCGAATACACGAACTACAGTTTAATTTTTAAAATAATTATTTAATTTATATTTACAATTGATCAACTTAAAACATTTTTTGTCGAAAAATGTCAGTTTCAAAAGATATTAATCTTGTATTGTGTAAGTCTTCAAAACTGTATTTTAACATTCTTCTAATTGAAAATGTACCTTCAAAAATGAAGATGTAAAATGGAATCAATGATTTCATAATTGAAAAAGTTAACACCTCAACTTAGCATTTAAAAAAAAGTTGAAATCAAACTTATTTTAAATTGCATTATATATCTTGTGATATGAAATTTGTGATATTTCAAGTGATTGGATAGATTTTTCTTTGAAAAACTTGTGAAAATATCGGTCAAAAAATAAAGTCACTGTTATTTCCCGCTCTCAAAAAATTCCGATCATCTCCTGGCTTCCCGGAACAGCGGTCACCCTGGGTTATGATATTTCAGAATATAATTATGCTTCTCGAATGATAATAGGTATTTCGCGCTTGGGAGCTTCACAATTTTTCTTCAAAGAAACAATCAAAATAATAGATAGATAGATAAACGTTTATTTTTTAGCCTGCTGGCCTTAAAAAATTGACTTGCTTACACTTCCATTTTTTTTACAGAATTTTCTTAATACTAACCCTTAAAACTAACATCCTTCCACACCTTATCTCTAACGCCGCTCGCTCTTTTATCGCATTGCCTTCCTCGCTTCGCTTCGCCTCGTACGCATGTCGTACTTTCTTGCTTTGCCTCGCATTACCAAACTCTGCCTCCGCGGCTAATCCCTAATACTTAATAATAATATTTACAATATTTACATTTACTTATATTTACTTCCTCCTCTATTTACAATATTTCCTTCTTCATTCCTCTTCCTCCTTCCTTCTCTTCTTCTCCATCTTACCCAAGACTCCCTTCACCCATGCTACTGCCCTTTTGTCCCCCCTTTCATGCATCAATACCTCCATGCTTATCCTACTCCTTTCCACCTCTACGCACTCCTCCAACCAGTGCTCCACTCTTGCCTCCCCCTTCCCACATAGTTCACACATCCTCTTTTCCCTAGCGAGCCAGAACCTATTAAAACCCTCCATGCACCCACATCTCATCCTCGCTATAAGCTCCTGACTTCCTTTCTCTCATTTCTCACACAAATATTGCGCTCTCGCCCTTGGCATAATCCACACGTAGTTCCCATTAAAGTATTAAACCTTGTCTCTCTTATTCTCTCTTCCCCTGCTGTCTTCTCTCTCTGCATGCTGTTTTTCTTATCCAACTCATATACCTTCCTTCCTTCCTCATGCATCCTTCTCACTTCATCCATCTGCAGTCCATTCGTTCTAAAATACCTTTTTCTATAATTCGCGAAAAAGTGCCAGTTTTTCCACCTGTTTTTGGTGTAAAAAGTGATCGATTTTTGGTCGATGACGTGGCGCATGCGCAGTGCCGACCTTTCCGGGCAACAGTGACAAAAGTAGACAGATGCAGTGGAAAAAGTATATGGACAGTGATAAAAGTGAGGCACAGTGACAAAAGTAAATGTTATTTCGGATGGGTTCGTGCTGCCTCGGGTGTACTCGTGCATCGTGCGCAGCCAACTTCATTCTATTTTCCGACTGTCGTCCCTAACCTAAAATCAATTTCCTGAAAAGTTTCGAGTTGTGTATTTTGTATGTACTTTTGTCACTTGGCAAAAGCAAAAAGACACCGTCAGTTTCTCCGAAAATACTGTGCTTGGTGTTTTTTCACGAAAAATCGGAAATTTTGAAGCCTCAACTTTATGGGCCAACTATTCAATTGTGAGAACCAGCTTATTATTACTGCACTTTTGCACAAATTATAGAAAAAGTATGGTGTCCCACACATTGAAAAAGCGACGATTTAAAACTCATGTGATAGCCACCCTCGCTCCGCTCGGGTAGCTAACTTCACACTCGTTTTAAATCTCTCGCTTTTTCAACTTGTAGCACAATATACTATTCTCTTTCAACTTCCATCTTTTCACCCCCTCTCCTGTTCTCCTTCTCCCACCAACACTCCCTAACCAGCTTACTTCCCCCCTCTTCCAAAAATTTCTCCTCATATTTACACGCCCGACTCCCTGCTAGAATCCCTACACTCGTTCTCCCCGTCTCCCTCCTGACAATATAATTAGGCGTGTTCCTTGACAGCCCCAGTGTCCACTTTACATACCTCTTCTGTGTCCTATTTACCTCTTTGCTTTCCTTCCACCCCCACACCTCTACTCCATGCGATAGCACACTCATGACTAGTGAGTCACCTGCCTCATCACCACATTTGCCCTCCTCACTCTCTCTTTTATGTGACCCTCCACTCCGCCATTCCTCAGAAACAAGAAGGCCAGGCACACAAACTGTTTCACCTCCTGCACCACCTTTCCCTTCCACTTCCACTCCCCTTCCTTATCCCTTCCACCTCCTTTTCTGAAAACCATAACCTTGGACTTTTCCGCATTCAGTTCTAACCTGTTCTTATCCAGGTATCTTCTCAACCTCTTCATCATTTCCTTTAAGGCCTCCTCGCTTTTTGCCAACAACACTATGTCATCTGCATTCGGCTAAGCGAACGCCCTTGTCTTAACCCCCTATCCATCCAGAATCCCTCTGAAATCCCCTGTCCTCCTCTTACCTTATCTTTGGTCTCTTCATATATAATCAAAATAATATATCGTTAAATAATTCTGACATTGAACTCTTTTAATTAACACAGTAAAAACTCCGGGATAATTTTATTTTGCACCTAATTTTAAGATGGGGTCCCATCTCGCTCGGAGTTGGGGTACGAAACTATGGCCTATTGTTTTTGCCGCAAAACTGTAAAAACAATTGACAGCAGGTGACGTTTCGTACCCCACGTCCGAGGGAAATCTTACCTTTTGTAGTGGTACCATTCACACTACCAAGACTAATTTTTGTTGCAGGGAAATGGTACCCTGAAATTAGCCTTAGATTCACACTTTGTTTTTTCTGGAAAATTTCTATTCAATACAGTAAGGGATCGTTCATAAACTACGTTACGTGTTTTTCTTTTGTTTAAATAAAGATAAGAATATCATTTCCGTGAAGTTGAAAAGTATAAACGTTATAAACAAAATAAAAACGCGTAACGTAGTATATGAACGATCCCTAAACACATCTAAATGTTTTTAAAAATATTGATAAATTCCAAAATAGTAAGCTTTCTCCGAAGTTTTTTACTTCTTTTTAAAGGTATTTTTAGACTTTACGTTTTAGTTTTTTTTTTTAATTAAACTAATTTTTCCATTTTTTAATTTCTGCAGTTAAGGTAAACACCCCATTAATCGTGACCTTAGTCCCAGTAATCGTGATAGCAATTTTCTTGCTTTTTATGTGTGTAAATTCGTGAAGAGTAATATAGTCTTCAAATATCCTATTCGTCTGAATTCAGCGAACATTTTTTAGGGGACCTTATTCATTTGAAAGTGTCAACACGAAATAATTTCAGTGTCGGCTAATTCATTTCAATCCGCGAGATTTTAAGTCAAGCTCCAATCAATCAATTCTTAAGGTATAACTCACGCGCAGAAGCATACAAGATCTGCCGTAAATATATATATTAATGATTCCCGTAGCTCAGTGTTGTCCTCGGGACTTATACACTTTGGATCGCTGGTTCGAGACTCGAGGCATGCAATTTTTATAAATTTTTTCGAAATGACCTTGACCACGAATTAAGGCAAATTGACACGCATTCAATTCGTGCTGGCTCAGTTCGTTTAAACGAATCAGAAAGCAGAATTTGGGCGTATTTAAACATGTTAATTCGCTGCAATCCTCCCGAATTAGTTTCTTTTTACTGGGATAGTAAACTTCTATTATCTTATTTAAAAAATTCAAGTCTGGGCTTTTTTTTTGCCCCCCCCCCTCCTCTGTATCCGCGCCTGGATACGCTACTGCCAGTGAGCTGCTTTCTCGTTCAATCTTGGCTGCATTTTACTTGTCCTACGTCATGTGCCTTCACCATGAATTTCGTGCTGGTACTAAAGAAAACGTAAACCCACCCGTTGGTTATTAGAGGTGCGTTATGTGAGGAGTTACACGTTCAGTAAAATAACCATTTGTATCCGTATGTAGCAGACTCATGTGACCCTTAAAGTCACAGTAAAATGAAAGAAAATACGAGGTAAGCGTGCAACCTACCTAGAAACTCAGCAACCCTTCCATTGCCTGTGAGTTTTTCAGAGGAAAATTCTATTCCTCTGGTGAATTCTACGCAGGTAAGGAAATTCCAAGAGGTTCTTTTCATTGCATTGAATGAACATTGAAATTTCTGTGAAAAAACGACATTACTTTCCGAACGACCTAATATTATAAGCTTGCGCATGCGCGCGCCAACTTTTGTATTAATTTTTATTATTTACCCAATTTTAGAATAATTATTTCTTTGTTGAAATTTTTTGACCACATAAATTCTTGCTGAAATTAGATTCTAAAAGAATGTACTCAGTGTATGTACATTGAAAAAATAATAATTTTGGAATCAAGTAAATGCATTTACTTGAATCCTATTTCTTAGGATCAAGACATTATTCTTTGGCAAGAGTAATTATTACTTAAAACAAACAAATATCTTTTGTTAGTCTAAGCAAATAAATTCTTTGACTGGATTTCCTTTATTCAAATAAATATTTCATATATTCAAGAAAATGATTCCCTTAAATGAAAAAGTCTACATCTGCTGAAATCTGTATAGTTCCTCAAAGAAATATTTTCTTGAATCAATGAAATCAATTTCAAGTAATGGATAAATATTCATTTAATTTGATTGATGCAATTTGATTGATCCATGCAATTACGTTGATTTCATGCAAATAAATACATCCTCAAAGCAAATTTATATTCTGCTGTTTTGAGTATACATTTATTCTCATCAAAAAATAGGTACTGTCGTTTTAATGAAAGTTTTTTTTGAATAAATTGAATATTATCTTCCAAGTAAGTATTTTTGAGTTCACTGAAAAAATATTTATTCCGATAGAAGAACCTAAAAATTTTACACAAATATTCAGTTCCTTCAATTTAGTTAAATAATATTTTAAAACAAGATTGAATTGATTCATTCAAAACATTAATTCACTTCCATGAAAAAAAATTAATGCTTTCATTTCAACGATAGGCACGCTTGAATAAAGCACAGACTCTCTTGAAGCAAATACTTCTGTGTTTCACGAAATAAGATATTCACTCCGATAAACGAATACAACTGCATTATTTAAGTTTAAAATTTGTTTGAACTGATAAAGTGATTTGTTGAAACGAAGTGAATTTTTTTACTCGAAACATCTTTTCACTCTAATGGCAAATATGATAGTTATTTTAATCATATATATGCTTCTAGGAATGAAGCAATTACTCTTCTAAAGCAAATACTTTTGACGACATAGTAACTGTATTTTTATGCAATCTAAACATTTCTTTCGTTAATTAAGTGATGAAATATAATATATGCAGCAGTGATATTCTTTCACTTTAAAATCATCTTTTATATTTGTGTTCGATTTTGTTTTTCAAAATAGAACACTTTATATATTTTAATGCTGTAGCTTATTTATAAAGCAAAAGTAATTATTATATCGTGTATATAAATTAAATCGTAGAAAGCGAATCTGTGTCCTCTTGGCGACATAAATATGCCATGATGATAAACTGTTTCTGTTTAATAATTTCAATTTCGAACATTGCCGCGAATATAAAGATAAAACACTTGTCTAGTCAACGTGCAATTGCGGATGGGTCACAATTTTAATAGCTGCCGCTTGCGCCAATCAGAGCCGCGATTTTTTGTTCGTTCGCTTCCTTCCGGGTCGTCCTCGTCCTTTCTGCTCGCAACGATCGGTGCCGAAGGTCGAATTATTGTAAGTGTAAAGCGTTCTTGAGCTTTCTCTTTAGATATTTTTTCTCAAGGTTGGTGATAGGTACCCGAGTAAAAATCAGAAGTATGGGAGTGATCAATCATTGACTTTCCAAAGTATATAAAATGTATGGTAAATGACACGATCCCATACTTCAAGTATATTGAAATAGTATAGATAAAGTATATATAAAGTAAAGCTGAAGTATGGTTAATGTATAGCTAAAGTATAGCTAAAGTATAGCTGAAGTATGGGATATACTTCATATATACTTAAGTATAGCTGAAGTACAGATTATACTTCATTTATACTTAAGTATGGCAAAAGTATCGGACATAGAATTGCACTCATTTGTTCTTCAAGATACCCTAGCAACGTGATAAAACATAATGAATCATAAATGACAGCTCGTCCAAAAATGTAAAAAGTTCGCGATTCAAGTGATTTCGTGAGGCAAATATGTTTTGAATATTATTCGTGAGGATATACAATATGCAATGGATATACAATGGGCTACTTACATGACTCTTATGTCATATATATATATTGGTAAGAGATCCAGAATCTTTGATTCCTAAATATAATATTGGTAGCATAAAAAGGTTTGATAAAATTGTTACTTAGGTGAAAAGTTTAGTGTTAAATTTCATAAAGTTAAATAATTCATGTCACAATTAACATTTTACTTATTTGCATTTCACTTATTTTAGAATTTAAAAACAATATTCTTTGACCTTGTGAAAATCATGCTTCTGGATCTCTATTTTCATGTATTTCAGATAAC
This sequence comes from Andricus curvator, assembly GCA_932195095.1. Taxonomy (NCBI): domain Eukaryota; kingdom Metazoa; phylum Arthropoda; class Insecta; order Hymenoptera; family Cynipidae; genus Andricus; species Andricus curvator. The sequence goes on along the minus strand of CAKNYM010050176.1, from coordinate 242,678 downwards.
TGATTATCTCCCATCAGCAATGATACGGCTATACCTACTATAGCCATACTTTTCCTATCCTTTAGACATAATCTACATACTTGAGCTATACTTAAAATATATACTTCAGCCATACTTTGACTGAACATTAGCTATACTTTATCTATATTTCAGTTATACTGCAGCTATACTTCTCAGATATACTTTCAAAATAGTTCCCCTATACTTCAACTATACATTGTTATACTTTAGCTATATTTGAGCTATACATCCACTATACTTCATTCAAACATACATGAAGTATGGGATCGTCTCAAATGCCATACTTTTACTATACTATCTGAGAGATCACTCCCATACGATTTCACAGATGTTTTCCTAGATCAATCCCATACCAAAATTTTTTTACCCGGGTACGTATAGAAATTACTAATGGAATATTCTGTATGTCCAGAATACGTTCAAAAGTTCAAAGGTAAGTATATTCATACTGAAAAACTCCGACTAAAATGATTGTCATCTGAAGTATTGGGTGTGCTACCGACGCACAGTGGTCCAGGAACGACAAAAAGTTGGTCAAAAGTCGATTTTTCAACTTTATTATTTCAAGAAAATGAATTGATAAATATATTTGGCAATCCTTAAACATCACGAAAGCAAAAAAAAAGTGTATTAAACAATTTTTGTCAACATTTTTGAGCCCCTGAAAGTTACCCAACTGCGAAAATCGATTTCTATTGATTACCCATTACTGAATTTGAGTGATGCTGTGTGAAAAGTAGTAACGAAAATTTAAACAAATATGATTTATATTTGCCGCATATTATATGATCTTGCTTAATACGACGTTTAAAATAAAAATTTTATAAACATTCATAATGTTATTTAACTAAGCTTAATGGCTAAAAATGAGATTAAAACTTAAAATTTTATAATAAATAAATAATTTTGCCAAACGTTGCCAAGAAAAGTGAGGTCGTGGAAGCCTTCTCAAGATATGTGAGTAAAGTTTCGCTCAAAAATTAGAGCCGGGAAATGCCGGGAATTAGTGTAAAACGTTAATTTATTTTAAAAAATTAATGCACGGTATATGTGCATCATTGCACTCATACATTTCAGAACGAATTATTTGTAGTTTAAAAATTAATTTCAGCCGTTTTTAGCTCGTTTTTATTTGAAAAAACATATTTTAAAGTAAAATGATATTTTTTAATGTCATTTTAATAAATGTTAACAATTATCTATAACATTAAAATATATTATATACTTCTTGCCCTATTGCTTCAAAATCATTCTAAAAAGTTATTACAACAGAAAATATACGGATTCGTGAGAAATTCTGTTAAAGGTAAGTTTCAATCTGCCTGTTACCTGCTCACAACTGCATTAAGACAGGTGCCTCGCGAAGGCCTCGAACAGACCGCGTGGCTCGAAAGTTGGAACAGTGCCATTACTATCTTCAAATTTCAATAATTTAATTTTATTGATATGTAAAATTAAAAGAATACATTATTTTCATGTATTGAAAAATATAGTTTTTCATATTTTAATATTCATCTCATTTGCGCTGTCATTGAAAAAATTCGACTTTTCGTTACCTTTTCATGTTTTGAAACAACGTAAAATTTTTATATTACATTTAATTCACCGATTAGAATTTCCCTTTTTAAGTAATTCTGAATTTTTTGTAACATATTTTTTGTCAGGCTCTTTAAAAATCCCAAATTCACTATCTTCGTTTAGGTTAAAAAAAAATTTACAATTTTTCGCCGTCATTTTTTATTCGCCATTTTGAATTTTTTATATCAAATTCATTATCAGTGACCTTCATAATACCTAAATACTAATTTTGGCGAAAATCCAATTAAATTTAGACTTTTGACCTACTTTTTGTCGTTCCTGGACCACTGTGCGACGCGAACTCGCGAAACCAGGTAGAATGTTTAAGATGCGTTTTAATTTGTAAAAATTTAGTAAATGCGAAAAATAAAGTCTTATTGGATTTATTGGAATATGCAAAAAATATGAATTAGAGAAGATCACAATGAAATACGAATTCTAACCTAACTTTTAAATTATATTTTTTTAGATCGTACATGAATATTTCATGTGTAAATTGATAAAAATTTACTTTAAGTTTATTTTCATGTTAAGATAAGTTTATTGAAGGTTATAATATTAATATTTTATGAAACTTTGGCTCAATTCTAGGAAACTGTTTGGTTGTTCAAATTATTTCAGGATTATTTTCATCTATACATTACACATCACATATTAATAATGCATTTAATGAAATTATATATATATATATATATATATATATATATATATATATATATATATGTATGTATCGAAACTTATATAACATACTAAAATGATTCATTTTTTGACAGAAACAGTTTTAACATGAAACGTGTTTTTTCACTATGTACGTTGAAAATTCCACATGTAACACTTAGTTTCCGATAGATTTTAATTGTTTTCATTCATTATTCAATTTAATCTATGCAAAACAATATCAAAATTGTGTTTAGGCACAAATTAAAATGCATCTTAAAAATTCTAGGGTTGGGTGGGGCGAGATGGGCATAGGGGGTAAGATAAATCACTCAATTTTCTCGTAGGCTATCATTTCTTTTGTAACTGTTCTTTGCAATAACATCAGGAAGAACGTTATGAAACTTCCTTTTAAAAAATATTCGCTTAATGTTGATTACATTTGGAAACAGCTAAAGTAAAAATTTTAAGACCTGTATTCTGCAATTTTGCATTTGTTTAGAAAGTCCAAAAATCACACAAAATCACATATTAGATGTTTTTCCATTGCAAAGAAAAAACTGGGGTTTCCATTAGAACCCATTTTTGGTTCCAAAGGAGCTGCAACAAAAATGAACCCCACTTGCTGAAAAGGAACCCAAAACGATAAATGAGCTCTAAATGATACCTCAGTTGGGGTTCTAAAGGATCTCAATTGTAAATGAGCCTATTTCTAAAGAACCTATTTTTCGCTTTGCCCACTTCGACATTTTGTTTAATTAATAATACAATTTTTACCTGAAAGCACACATGCAATCAAACTCTGATGGACATAACTTCATGAAGACAATGAAGGTACACAATATTTCCGTGATTAAAATAGATATAATGACTTGATAGATGTAATTTGCAGGTTATGTAACAAGCTTGTAAACATAAAGGCTTATTCATATGCAAGAAACTTTTCGACATGTCACTTTTTAAAAGTACAAATATATATTATTAGAAGTGATGTAGGGTCATTGAAAAAACAAAGTTTCCTTTGTTTTATAATTTTAACATAAAATATAAAAATAGATAACCAATTTGACTGTAGAGAAAGGAATTTCTTTAAAGTCTTAATGCGCATGCGTCGCACCATCACCCTCACTGCATGTTCATCGCGCGCTTATTTGAAATGATAAAATGTGCAAATCAATTTTTTACAACATAATTATTATAATATTATTATAATTATTGTTTAATAATTTTAAAGTACAAAAAATATTATGAATCATTCAGAATTGGCATTTGTGAAGAAAAGTCTTCCTTCTTTTGAATTTAAAATCAATAATTCATTTGTAAAGAGTAAAATCAAAGAATTAATTTACCTTTTACTCTAAAAGTATATTTTGTGATCTGAAAATTAATTTCTTTGATTCTAAACTGATGACTTATCATAAAAAATTAATTTACACATATGATAATTTCAAAAAAAATCATATACAGTGAAAAACATGATAATTGACAGAAATGGACTTGTAGATTGAACTATTTAAAAACTGTAACAGATTGAACTATTTTTAAATTTAAACATTAAAAATTGTGATATTTACAGGTGCAATAGTTCAAAATTGTATTAAATACATGCAGGAATCATCACAACAACTGGTTTTCCTTCCCCAAGCACATACATTTTCAGGGTGGCGATTCGGCGGACAATTTCAAATTCCCGGTTATTTTCCGGTTTCTCCCGGTCAAGTTTTTCAATTTTCCCGGTCAACTAAAAGTAACATATTCATATTTGCCGTAAAACGCAAACATTTATTTTAATTCATGACGTTCACTCTGAACATCCTTTAACACAACAGAACAAAACATTGCAAAATAAATGAATTTTCAAAAAATACTTGAATTTTCCACCAAAAATATCAATTTTTCACAAAAAAATGAAACAGTTAAACTTTTCAACCAAAGTGATGAATTTTCAAGTAAAATTATGAATCTTTAACTGAATAGTTAAATTTTAAACAAAATAAAAAATAAATTTTCAGCTAAAATTATGAATATTTAACTGGAACACTTGAATTTTCGACCAAAAAGATTAATTTTTAAACCAGAAGATTAATTTTCAAATAAAAAGAATTATTTTGTACAAAAAATACAATTTGTCAACAAAATACATGAATTTTTAACAAGATAGTCGAATTTTTGATTCAAGGAGACAAATTTTCACGAAAATACACCAGAGACTCGATAGATGAACAATCTCGGGGGTTGCCTGAAAATGGCCTTGTTCATATAACGCGTACAGCGAAACGTAAACAGTCAGGGCCGCCTGAACCGTTTCCATAATATTGCGCAATCTACTTGACTGAGTAGTTATAGTGCATGGGTCCCTTCAGAGGCGGAGTCGCAACCGTCTCTCGCCCTGCCCCCTGAGAAACTGTGGGGACCAGCAATTCTAGGAATTCATATAACGCGTCCGATTTCGTGTTCAAATAGCGAGTCTCTGGTGTAGTTGAATTTTGAACTAAAACAAGAATCATTACCAAAAATGGAATAGTAACGTTTTTAGTGAAAAAAAAATTAATTTCAAACCAAACATAAGAGTTTTCAATTAAAACAATGAATATTCAACTGAAATAGTTGAATTTTCAGACAAAAAAATTAATTTTTATTAAAAAAGATAAATTGTCAACCAAAACTTAAATAATTATATTTCAAGTTAAAGAAATTAATGTTTAACCAAACAAACGAAGTGATGAATTTTCAAATAAAATTCTAAATATTTAACTGAAATAGCTGAATTTTAAACCAGACAGATGCATTTTTTTACTGCAATGATGAATCTTTAACTAGAATAATTGAATTTTGGACCAAGAAGATGAATTTCTACCAAAAGACGAATTTCCAACTAAAAAAGATAATTTTTCTACCAAAAATTGAATAAATGAATTCATAGGCAAAAAAAGAAAGTTAAGGAAAAAATAGATGAATTTTCAACTAAAATTATGGAATATTCAACTGGAATAATAGTTAAATTTTTATTTAAAAAAAATAATTACCTAAAATATTTTAAGTAATTTATTTAATAAATTACATTTTTTTATACAAAATTATAGACAATGAAATGAGTAATTGGATGAAAAAACTTCACTTCATTGGCGAATTTGTTGATGACAGCTCTCTCAGCTCGCGGAAATTGTTACAAAACATTTATTTAATTTTTTTTCATGAACATATTGCTTAAAATGTGTTGCCTCGAAAAAAAAGTAAATAAACGTTTTCGAATAATTCCCGCGAGACGAAAGTGCTGCCATCAAATTGCCACTTCATAACCTCAAAATCCTAATACCGATTGTTCCTATTGGGAACGATTGAAACTTTGCAACACTGAATCTTTCCTAATCGTGCACACACGATTAAGAAACACGATTAGAAACAATTCAAATTTCTTTCTATCATTCTGAATTGTTTTCAATTAATTATTTCTAGAAGGGTAAACAGTTCGCTTTTTCCGAAAATTGTACGCATAATAAATAATAATATCTTTTGTGTTTGCTTTACCGACATATTCTGTAAATCGCGAAGTTACCAACCCGACTTTGCAAGCGTTTGGTTTGTGAATGCGCCTTTATGTTGTTCTTTTCAAGTGCGCTCTAAACGAACCCTTTTGGGTCTCTGCAGGTATATATTGGAGCTCAAGTTCGAAAGGATACCAACTTTTATTTGAGCCGCAACATTAGTGAACCCCCAGTTTTTTCTGTGTGGTTATTTAGATGGATAATTTATTAAACCTTAATTTTTTAACAGATTTATATATAATTGTAAAACAGAAATAGGTGAAGTTTTGATTTTACTTGAAAGTGTCATATGGGGCGGGACGGGCCACCTCTTCCTGTGCATTAACCTGACCTCTTAGAGTAGCAGTCAGTAGGTTAGGATGCAAAGTTTCATTGTATCAGATTGTGCAGTGTTATAGGTCTATATTAGAAAATAATATGAGTTGCTGACAAACGGAAGAGAGCACTGTTTTTTTCGTATATTTCTCAGTAACTTTGTTTGAAAACTCATAGAATGATATAAAAATAAGATAAATATTGTTGTGGTTGGAAAATACGGCAAGCATATAAAAAAACGGCTTAAAACTCCAATATAAATTAAATTCAGTGTCATGTAATAGGCCAGTCTAGTATTTGGGACTTTTCTTACTGTATAATTTAAATTTTACTGAGACAATGTACACGGGTAAGTCGAAAAATTATTATATTTATTTATGTGATACAATTATTAAAAGATATGGAGATATAAATCGATTTTCTATTCAGTGTTTGTAGAGTTAGTTACGGTAGAGGTTAGAATTAAGGATTGCATCATTTTAACGTTAAATACTTTAAATGCTCCTTAAAATGTTTGAAAAATATTTGGAAGATGTCCTTTCGTTTTATAATTCTCTAACTTACCAATATTCTTACTTATAAATAATATATAATAAGTCATTTAATTAAGTGGCCCATCCTGCCCCACTGCCTGGCTCATCCCGCCCTAGGCATGGGGCGATATGAGCCAAGCGCACTACTTTTTTATTTTCGTTTCTAATTCCGCATATACTTTTTCATTTACCTTAGCAAAATTATAATTAAAAATGTTTGTAGATTATATATGACGACTTACTTTCAAGCAGTGAATTAGCAGATTTTAAATACTAACGTGAAAAAGAAAACTATGCCCATGTCGCCCCACCCTACCCTACCCGGTTTCACGAGTTGACATTTCGACCGCGATAAAAAAAAGATGACGGATTGCAGCGTGGCTGAAACTGATCGAAATTTCATGATGAATTCTTCTTTTTTCCATTTCTCGCTATACATGATTTTTGGTTGAATAGTCTATTATTATATTTTTGGTTAAGAATTCATCTTTTTTTTTGTTATAAATTGCATTATTTGATTGAAATTTTAATTATTTTGAAAAAAATGGAATCCTTTTTTTAAAAAGTTATCCTTTTCGATTGGAAATTCAACTCTTGTGTTGCTAATTCCTCCCTTTGGGTAGAAATTCTATCATTTTTGGACAAAGTTGCAACTGTTTGGTTGCCAATTAAATTATTTTGATGAAAATACAGTAATTTTATTAAAAATTTGTCCTTCTTGGATGAAATATTTTCCTTCATGACTTAGCAATCTTTCTTGGTGGACAGTTCAAATCTTTTGATAGAAATGTAATGTTTTTTAGTTGAAAATGCAACTGTTTGCTTGAAACTTAACCTGTTTTGGTTGGGGATACAGCTATTTGATTGAAAGTTTGTATTTTTCGTCTCACTTCAACTGGTTTTGATGAGATATCAAACTATTACATTTTTTGTTGAAAATTAATTTGTTTTAGTAAACAAATAAACATTTCAGTTTGAGTTCCAAATGTCTAGTTTATTAGATGAAAATTAAGCTATTGTTTGAAAATTCCTATTTTTTGGTTAAATTCAACTGGTTTTGATTTGAAAATTAATTTCTTTTTTGTTGAAAATTTAACTACTTCATTTCAGGTTCAAAATTTCCCTTTATACATATAGATGAAAATTAAACTATTGTTCGCAAATTTATTAGTTATGTGGGAAAATGAACAATTCGGTTGAGATTTTTTTCGTGCACGACTTAACAATCTTTCTTGGGTTCCAAATTTCTATTTTTTCATATGAAAATTAAACTATTAGTTGAAAATTGAACTCTTATGTATAAAATTCAACAATTTAGTTGAAACTTTTTTCCTTCATGACTGAACAATCTTTCTTGGTTGACATGTCAACTCTTCATAGAAATTTAATCTTTTATGGTTAAAAATGCAACTGTTTGCTTGAACATTTTTCTATTTTGTTTGTGGATACAAATATTTGATTACAAATTCGTATTTTTTTTTGTATTTAACTGGTTTTGATTTATCATTACAAGTTTTTTTGCAGAAATAACAAGCTAATACATTTTTTGTTTAAAATTAATTTTGTTGTGAAAAAATAATTATTCCATTTATAGTTTTTTAACTTTTTTTATTATTAATTATATATTAATTATTAATTAATTATTAATTAAACTTTTGTTCCAAAATTTAATTCTTATGTGGAAAATTCAACAATTTGGTTGACATTTTTCGTGCACGACATAACAATCTTTCTTGGGTTTCAAATTTCTTTTTTCTCAGATGAAAATGAAACTATTGCTTGAAACTTCAACTGTTATGTGGAAAATTCAACAATTTGGTCAAACCTATTTCCTTCGTGACTTCACACTCTTTCTTGGTTGACAATTCAGCTCATTTGATAGAGATTTAATCTTTTTTGGTTAAAAATGCAACTGTTTTCTCGAAAATTAATCTGTTTTGGTTGAGGATACAACAGCATATTAGCAAATGAAATATTTTGGAAATCTTTTTTGTTCCATGTTCGCCATAGAGTATTCAGTTACGAAAGAAGCACTTCAAAATTTCAACGAAAACCTTATATCTGAGTTATTTCCATCGATTGGGATCAGGGCTGTTTTTTTATTTAAGTGGGGTCAAGAGTACTGGCAATCCCTCCTACGCCAAAATTTCCCCTCTTTGCCAAATGTGTTAAGTAACCCAACTCTCATACCTCCATGTGCCCTCGAAGCATGAATTTCCCTCAAATAAAAACCAGCACTCTGTAGAGGAACAAGCTCTGTATTTTTTCACTAGTCTTTCAAAATTTAGAAATATAATTTTTTTCGCCTTCTGTAGTTTCTACCAAGCATTTACTTTCGATAATCACTTCACTGTTAACTGAACCGATTTCTTCTGTTTACCATTTGCACCCAATTGCAATCGATTAATATTTCTGTTTATTTCTGTATTATTTCTCTATTATTTCTGTCTATAATACCTTAGTTTCTGTTCGTTAAATTTGGGGTTGTTCGAGGTAAACCCCAAGAGTCACGTTAAACTTAACGTGAGAATAAACATTGTTCCTTCGAAAACGGATACTTTACCGCGTGTACCTACACAAAATAAAACAGTTTCTTTAACTTCGCTGAATAATTTAAATTTAGAAGATCTCGTTGTCGAAACTGGAAGCGCCGTTCAATCGCATAGAGGAAAGGTCCCATTGTTAAACGTCCGACATTCAGCGGAGGCTATGACACGTGGCTAGGATTTCATGATTTATTTAAATCTCTTGTCGATGATGATAAATCTATTACAGATATTGAAAAAATTTATCACTTAAAGGGTTGTTTAAAAGGTGATGCTGCGAAAGTCCTAGCTTTAATTGAACTGTCTGCAGACAATTATAGTGTCGCGTTGCAATTATTAAAAGAGCGTTATGATAATCGCTAGATCATTCGCGAAGGACATGTAAAGTCTCTACTACATTTGTCATGCGTGTCAAAAGAATTTCCCGTTGATGTGCTTCTCGATCAAGCGCAAAAGCATATCAGAGCTCTTGAAGCTTTAAAAGAATCTGTAGATAGCTGAGATACGCTGTTAGTTGTAACTATTATTAAAGAAAAACTGAATCCTTTTCTTCGCGATAAATGAGAAGATTTTACCAACGAATTTTCTCAGCCAACCGAAGACAGTTCGAAGACACTAAGTCCACGCCAGTAGCAAAAAATCAAAATTCGTTTTCGCACTCTCGTCAAAGTCAGCGCTCACAACACGCGTACATACACTGTAAAAAAAATTGGTGTGAATTTAAATCCTGCGACGGTGGAAATAATTCGATCGGTGTGACACATAGTATATAAGCAGAATTCTGTAAAAATACATATTTTTCTTCTTAACCTGCGTCCGCCGTAAAGAAATACATGCAGGACGTAAACTTTCCGTCGTCGAACGTGAAATTACGTACAGGTCGTAAATCGTCACAAAAATTATCAGATGAGCCACTGTCTTAAATCTCGTTAAATTTTGTGTTCAGCTTTTATAATCGAAACGATATTTCGAGGTTTAGTTCGCCAAAAACTTTTCAGTTATTCAAATTTCAATACTTTTTTACATTCTCATTCTAATGAGAAGGTATTGGTTTTATGTAAAATTTGACATAGTCGGTTTTCATCAAATGTCCACGTTTTGAGACCTCCTGAGTCAGAAAAAACGATTTTTACGAAGGTGTCTGTCTGTCTGTAGTCTGTAGTCTGTCTGTCTGTCTGTCTGTCTGTAGCCACGATAACTTTCGAAAAAATGATCAGATTTGATTGAGCTTTGGCACACTTTTTTATGGCCGAAAATTAGAGAACGAGTTCGTTAACCAGCTATTTTGGATGAAAATCCAAAAAGTGAGCACATTTTGAAAATTTTTGAGACCACTTTTTTGGAAGATTTGAAAATTCTATGTACGGTTATTAGTAGTACGTAAAATGACGAACAAAATATTCTTATGACTTTTCGTGATAAAAAAAAAATTACTGGAGTTATAGCATTTTCAAAATTCCAAAAAACAAACGAAAATGAACATTTTAAGCCGAAAAACGCACGATATGAAAAAAAGTCAAGAGGAGAAAAACGTTGATTCCTGAACACCCTATAATATTTTCATGAAAACTTTTTGAATTTTTCGAAAAATAAAAAATTCAAATTTTGATCGCACAAAAAATTAATGAAAAATCAAAAAAGCCATTTTGCTGTAAAACTATGCAAGATACCAGAAAAGATCATCTCACCAAAATTATGCACCTAAAAAAGATCTACAAATTTCTTATCATTCACTTTTTGATATGACGCGTAGTTTTTGTTTTATTCGTAAAAAACAGCATTGAAAATAGAAAAATCAAATTTTCAGACGAATATTACCAGCTACGAAAAAATGACCGAAACAAAATTTGTTCATCCATGGAAGAGGTACAAATTTATTGTGACTCATGTTTCGATAGGATGCGTGGTTTTTGTTTTATTCGTGAAAATAACATTGACAGTAAAAAAAATCAAAGTTTTGAAAAAACAATGCAAGGTACGAAAACATATAAATGAACAAAAATTGTGCATTCAAAAAAGACTTACACACCCGTAATCAATTTTTGTGGTAAGAATATATTCAAAATGAAAAAATTAACTTTTTTGATAAACGGCACAAGCTAAAATAAAATGTTAACTAATAAAATTTGTCGCCTCAATTATATCATTACTTTTCATTTGAAATCAAATACAAATTTAGTAATTTGTATATGAAGAACATATAACACGAAGCACAAAGTGCGCGCTCAGTGTATTTACCAAATCGCACGCCGTAAGTGCGCTCCAACTTTTTTGTTTCTATCATACGGTTCAAATGATTTTCAAATCAAATATCGAGCGCGGAGCGCGAGTGTCTGGATGAGAATGTGTTCCTTAAGGTCGATAGAACCTTGAGTAAATAAAGTTCCTTTTCAGTCTAAAATAAAAGAAAATTTAACAATCACTTAATATGTAGAGGTTTTGATAATTTTATAATATTTGCAAACAAACTTTTTCTTTTCATCGAAGTCGAACACGAAGTTCAAAAATCTAGAGGAGCCTAGCGTAAAGCGCGATGCAAATACGCCCGAGCGCGTAGCGCGAGGTGAATACATAATCGAGCGCGAAGCGCGAGATAAATATATGATCGAGCGCGAAGCGCGAGATCCAACAGTCGCGCGCCCTAGGCGCGCTCAAACTTGCGAGCGAAGCGAGCTGCGCGCGAAGCGCGCCATGAGAATGTGCCCGCGAAGCGGGCAGATTTTTTATTTCTGACTTATTCATAATGATTCCTGATTGACAAATTTCCCTGACTTTAATCTGATTTGCAGGTTTTCTCTGATCTGTGGTACTATTCACAACTGTTCACAGAGGTGAAAATATTCTAGAGCTATTTTCTGTATTTAAGGGAGAAAACGGAATGTAACCACTTGACAGTCTAAACATTTATAAATCAAAGCGACATAACGTGCAAAGCAACGTAAACAAGAATGCAAACGAACGAAATGCGCACCCATTGGTAAGAGGCCGTTCGGGCGTCTCCGGAACTCATCTTTTGGCATGAATTACACTCGCTAGTCCCGAATGGTCCAAATTTACGTCCTGCACATAATTCTGCGGCGTTCGTCCGTGCGGACATACTCCCTCTCCATAGAAAAGCACTCATCGTCAAAATTTACATATACTTTCGTAGACTTAAAGTCCCAAGTAAATTTATCACCTTACGTAAACTTACTATGGCCCACGCCGATCAAATAATTTCCATCATCGGACATAGTAATTTTACAGTCGACTGCAAATAGAACAACCTTCGTTCTATTTTCACCTTGTTACCTGAAGTAAAATCACACTAGATTGCAAATAAGTACTGTAGTATCGTAAATTAATCAGGTTATACACTGTAATTTAAAAATACATTGCACGTATAATTACTAGCTGATTGTAAATATCACCAAAGCTTTTTTTACAGTGTAGCTTCTACCCCGAAGGTCGTTTGCTCTCGCTGTCAGAGAGAACATTTCGTTTTGTGAAAAATTCAAAAATTTATCGCCACAGGAGCGTTTGGAGACCGCGAAAATTCCTGACTCTGCTTGAACTGCTTACGCGGTAATCACCGTGTTTCTGAGTGCTCTACCGTTCCTTGTCTTAAGTATAACAAAAACACAGTACCCTTTTGCATTTTTAATTACCTTCGTCTATAGAATTAACTAGTTCAGAGCCCACGGATCAAACCCCAACAACACGAAAATCTATTACTTGCGCGCTCGCGAGCGTTACTTCTGAAGGTTTACTTGCAACTGATATTGTTGACCTTTTTAACCTTCAAGGAAAATGGAAACGTAGTCGTGTATTCTTGGATTCAGGCTCCCAAGCATATTTTATAACTGAAGATACTGCAACTTTTTTGAACTTGTCCAAAAAATAATTTGAAATTTCGGTCACTGGCGTCAAATATACTTCCACAGGAATTAAAAATTTAGTTTTCGCGACGATGAAATCGTAATTCAGGAAATACCAGAAAAATCTTGATAGGTAGGTCAAATTGAATTAAACAATCATCCTGACGTTGTGCTCCAAAAAACTCAGTTCGGATGGATCGAAGCGGGTGAAATAAATATTGCTTCTCGCATCAGAGAAGTTCAGTGTCATCTCACGATACACTCAACACCTCTCGACTCGAGTCTCACTAAATTTTGGGAAGTCGGGGAAATTCCCAGTTCAAAAATTCTTTCTATTGAAGGAAAGGCATGCAAGGTGCATTTTGCAAATAATATGCAATATATAATAAACTGCCGTTCAATGAAAATTAGAGCAAACTCGAAGATTCGCTCCCTATGGCTTCTCGTCGGTTCAAATATTTAGAAAATCGGTTCGTAAAATATTCTGAATTGAAACAGGAATATTCTAAATTTCTAGACGAGTATGAAGCTTTAAATCACATGTCGGACAGCCGCACCACTAAAATTCGTGTTGTTTTCGATAGTTCCGCCAAAACTTCTCACAAATATGCTCTAACCGCAGACATAGAGAGAATGTATCGTCAGGTCCTGGTACACATCGAGTCCCTTTTTCGCCATCCGCGAGCTGAATCACGTAGCCGACGACGAAGGAGCCCACCATCCAATCGCAGCTGCCAAATTTCTTCGAAATGATCTAAATAAACTCCTGGAAAAAGGAGGATTTCCTCTTCGTAAATGGGCTTCAAAGGACCCTCTTCTACTTTCGGGCATTTCAGTTAATCCATCTGAAGCTAAGATGTCGCTCGATCCAAATTCACCCATAAAAGCTTCAGGGCTTCAGTGGAATCCTGGTAAAGATGTCAGTTTTTATTCCGTAAATTTTTCGGATTTAATAAGAACGTTCAGTAACTTTTGATAAATGAAAGAATCACGTGGTACCGTTGTAACAAGAGCTGAACTTAAAAGAATAGCAATCCAAAATCCGACCATGAAAACGGGAGGATGGAACGTTATCGATGTCAAGGCGAGTAGTCAAGCTACCCAACTTGCAATAACTTCAGAGCCCGGAATGGTCGAGAGTATCAAGGATATCGAATGCAGACTTCACTATAGGTTAAATATGATTAATATGAAGATCCTATTACAAACCAAAGACACACTCGAAGACAGAGCTCCGGATTTGTTTCCGGAAGAGGTGAAGGAGACAACTGGAAGTCAAAATGGGCACTGGATGTCCCCTTCCTTGTCAGGATTTCATCCAGGTATACCTTCAATATGCTAAAGGAGCGTCTGCCAGCTTAAACATACGTTTGACAGCGGAAAGAACGGTTATGGCCCTAATACAATAACCTTGGGCTTACAAGACGAAAGTTGAAGGCTTATTCAATAAAACCAAATCAGTCATTTCCGATAGTTCCGTAGAAACACCTAGGGCCGCACTTGATGTCAAAGGCGATATTAAATTTTTTGGATTACCAAGGTTCTTTTCTAGAGACTTAGTGGAAAGAAAGACAAAGCACTATTTATGAGGCAGGCGACAATCTATGGTCATTTTCTTAGCGTACTTACCATTCGACTTTCAGGACTCACCACCATGTGAGGAATGGAGAAATCTGGTGGACACTACTGCGTTAAAGGATGGCCATTGCTTATCGGATGTGATGCTAACGCGCATCATTCGACTTGGGGTAGTAAGGACATCAACCACAGGGGTGACTAATTAGATTACTCCTTAACTACTGATTTAACGTCATTGAATCACGTCAATACATCTACCTTCGTGGCAAGTCGATGCCGTGAGGTAATTGATTTGACCTCATGTTCAATAAGTGTTAGCGAAGTGTTCAATGGATGGCAGTTTGATGGGCGCTATACCGAAAAGAATCAAGTCTGTCGAGCAAATAGAATTTTCTGTCGACATCCTACAAAAACGTATGAACAAAGCGTATGAGAACAATTGTCCTCTTTATATTAAGAAAACAGACAGGGATGCACCCTAATGGAATCCTAGACTTGAAGACCTTAGAAAGGATACTCGACGCCTTTTTAACAGATATAAAAAGAATGAGAATTGGGATTTGTGCAGGGCAACCTTAACAATATATGATAATGAGATAAAAAATATCGTTAGGGACTCATGGAGGGGGTATTGTCAGGGAATAAAGAATATACCTCACACTGCTAGACTCCTGAAAACCTTGAGGGGTACGATAGGTCATCATGTCAACTGTATACTTCCAATGCTCGGAGTTGTATTACATGAATATGGGGGCGGCCAATGAGTCTTATTTCTTAGGACGATCAACTTTTAGAGCCAGAAACAGTTGGTATATAAAAGTCATAAGCACAAGCGCGGGATTTCACTGGGAGCGGGTGACATTTTACAAAATTGCAACCCCTCCCGTGGAATCGCAGAAGCATTTCAGCTGTAACCACGTCTCACGTCCGTGAGATAGACACCTCTCTGAAAGGTGACGTTGTTAGTTGTCACACGATGTTTTCCAGCTGAGATAGTAAATCTAGTTTTCCAAAGCGGCATCAATCTCTTTATGCACCTCACGATGTGTGGATAAACCTTTTAGCTTTCAACAGACAGATGAAAAGTCTATGAGAGGTTAAAAAAAAGCTTTCCGGTAGTCAATCGAGGCCATGGATAGGTAGCGCCGGTAGGATGCTGCGTCTTTGCAGTCACATCTATCGATGAGCAGGTTATCCCAACATCCTGCTACGCGTTTCTTTGAGCCGCGTTGTTCGTACATCTCTCGCCATACAGGTCTGATTGCCCGACCAATGCCTATCATTTAGGATAGCTGTGAATATCTCAGTTATTGGCCTGTAATTCTTAAGGTCAGACAAGTTGCCCATATTCGAGATGAGCACTGTCTGTCCTTCCAGCAACCACTCCGGAATATGTTTTTACTACTTTACATATATGGTGAAAATGCGGACCAGATGCTGGTGTGTTGAAGGATACTTCTTCCACCAGAAGGCCTTGATACCGTCTGGTCCCGGGGGGGAATAGTTCTCCATGCCTCTTAATACTTTCATTACCTCCTCGTTAGTGATGGGTGGGCTTTCCTACTCAGGTGTTATGAGAGCACTGCATAGTCCGTTGAAGCTATTGTTATGTTCCTTGTGTCGTCTCTTAGTTGCTAGAGGGACTTGAAAGAGTCGAAGATGAAGAAAATTGGTCGGTCGAGTGGTTTCACCTTGGGCACGTTTATCGAGCTTATATCGAGTCCAAATTTTTAATTGACGTGGTGATCGGTATAATCTTCTAGTGGTGATATTTAAAACAATATAATAATATTATTATAGTCGCGTTTAAGAATATTAACTTTTTGGGGATAACTTTAGAATGATGACCCGAAAAAGTAGTTTTCCTGAAAGCGACTATAATAACATTTTACGTTAAACTTGGTGTTGTTTTGGTCTTGGGTTAAGGAATATAGACTTGAATAATGCAACTAAGTTTAATTGAGAAAATTTTAATGCATTTTGTCATGAATCTAGGCCACATCATACCGAATGCCGCATGTTGAACGTTAACAAAAGCCGTAACCTGTGGTGTCTCTCCAGTTCTACGCTCGATGAAGAATCCGTTTTGTTTTGGAGCAAGATGTTGTCCAGTGAGTCACATTCTCCATTTCGCCGTGAACCACGGCCGCTAACATTTTCTCGATTAAATTTGGTTAAATTATTTCACTCTAAATTTCTGGACCCAAGGCCAAAACAAAGCCAAGTTGATATATTTAATATTTGGTCCGAAATTTTTTTTTAAAAAGGTAATCTAATTTACTGGTCAAAAACAGCCCGGAGAATGGAACACACTGAACAACAACATCTTGCTCCAAAACAAAACTGATTCTTCAACGAGCTTAGAATTGGAGACACACTACAGGTGACCGCTTTTGTTAACGTATAACATGCGTTATGCGAAATCTGGTGGCCACTAAACGAGGCTCTTATCAGCTGCCTCGCCTACATCTAAAATATGGGGTCCACGCTGTCAAAGATTGATGATGCGGTGTTACAATAATATTTTTTAAAAGTTGACTCCAGCATAAAAGTTGACTGAAATATGTTGTTTCAATGTTGAATTATGTAAGTATTGAAATCGTTATTGGCCTCGTTTAGTGGCCGCCAGACTTCGCATTTTCGTGCCCCCCAGGAATACTGACTGAGCTGGCAACCGGAGTTGACATTTAGTTGGAATTTTTCTTTTTGCATCTTTTATACTCAAATGATGTACATAAACGTACTTTACTGTCGGCTCTTGCATTTCTCAAAGTTTGAAGCCGATATTTCACTTATAAAAAAAGTTCTTAGGTTCAAAAAACGCACCCAGTTTTAATTTCTTCGAAAATAATTTTTTGCGAAATTCCTCCTCGAATGAAGTACGTAAACGTAGTTTATTGTCTTCTCATACATTTTCCAAAGTTTCAGCCCGATATTTTACTTACAAAAAAAGTTCTTAGATTAAAAAAAAAAAATCGGAAAATTGAAAAACTGAGGTCGGTAATGTAGGTATTTATGTCTATCACATGCCCTCAACTCTAAATTTCTGGGCCTAAGGCCAAAACAAAACAAAGTTTATATATTTATTATATGGTCTACAATTTTTTTTTGAATGAAACATTTTTATATTGTTTCAGATAACTATTCGTCGGAGCTAATACGATAGATCTTCAATCCACGCTGGCCTATATGGGCTCTTTTAATTACTACAAGTATTATTATTTCACAACAGAAAAAATGATATTACATTAAATATGAATCATTTTAAATTCATAATATACGTATATACATACATACATTGATTAGTAGTTCGAACTCGAAAGTTCATTGTTCATTGGTGGATATTTACTACCAATGTGGGCCCACCACACCCACGACGGGTCAACAGCACGCAGTATTCCTGAATGGTCACCCATCCAAGTACTAACGGCGCCCAACAATGCTTAACTTCAGTGATCTGACGAGAACTGGTGTTTTCAGCGTGGTATCGCCGTTGGCAATATAATATAATGTACGTATATAAATAAATGAACTAATAAATTCATGATCTCCTCTTTGAAATTACCCAGAATTAAACTATTTATTACTTGTTCACAATTGAGTGCTCAACACTGGACATGCGATTTACGGATACGGATATCAAAACATAATAAAGTTGTTGCACAAGACTCTAATCATCACGTGTACTTTCATTTACTCTAGAGAAATATTACGTATAATAATTGAATAATATATTAATATATAATGAAATTTTACCAAAAAAATTATGAAAATATTTATCAAATAAAATAAAATAAAATAATTATTTAGGAAAATTGTAACACTAATGGTTTCCATCCCTTATCCTCACCCCCTCCCCCACCACCTACCAAGTAACAGAAGTTTTGGTGGGACTGACGTTAGAACTAGACTCTCCACCATACGACGAATCACTACTTTACTTGGACATGATTTCGACTCGCAAAACAAATTTCGCGCATAAAGGTGGTAGTTGGGTGTACAATCTAAACGATGAATAATACAAACAATAAAATAGCCTCGGAATGGACTGAAACTTTGTCTGACGAAATGCATACACACGGTAATCGTAAAGGTCGAGTTTCAGGCGATGAATGGAGACTGGGTGTTTGGAATGAAAACAAATCTGAGTAAATTTTTGAAATTTGACAGGTCTACGACTTTAGCTGTTTAATTTTCGGGCGGAGCGCTCATCAGCTCGGCCATAAAAGTCGATCACAGTGGGTCTTGACACTATAAACTCATAAAGCAGACCCTTTCTCGGCAAGCGTTCTTTAGACATATTTCCCTTTTTCAGAAAAGTGAATAATAATAATTCAGGGGACGCTAACTAGTCCTGTTATAAAGTCACATCGATGAAAAGAGCTGAGGTTGCACCTTTACGATCGACTCTTCACTTACCAAAATTGACAGCTTTTGCAATGACAACTTTTAAAGACGATGGGCCACCTCTAAATATTGTTTAAATTTTTTTTTTAAATCTAGCTTCTGCAATCGCATAAACTACCGTTATTTGCTCTTCACTCCTAAGAAAACCAAAAGTGTTTTTTTCTGGTCACCCTAGAGTACATACCTCACAGGCTGTGCGAATTGATAAATTTATGTATCAAGATGGGAGAAATTCCAGACGAGTGGAGAAAAGCGATTATCGTACCAATACACAAAAGAAAGGGAGATAAAAGCAACTAAAATAATTACAGAGATATCAGCTTATTAAGTACCGTAAGTAAAATATATTCAAAAATACTTATTCGTGGGGTAATGAAAATTACAGAAGAAATTATATGGGAAGTCCAAAGTGAATTTATGCCAGGAAAATCATGTACGAATCAAATATTTAGCTTAAGATAGATCACAGAAAAGAGTTTGAGAGTAGGAAAGAAAGATTTTTGTGCGTTTGTTGACCTAGAAAAAGCATTTGACAAGGTGGATAGAAGTAAACTTTGGGAAGTACTCAAAGAGTACGGAGTCAATAGATGGCTCCCACAAGCAATAAAAACAATATATACAGGTAGTAAAACAAGTGTAAGGGTTAATGGGGGCCCTCTTCGACGAAGAAAGTGTAGATCTCGAGGCAGTGAGAGTACGTGGATTAGCTTTCGCAGATGACAAGGTTGTTATAGCAGAATCAATCGGAGACTTGCAAAGAATGTTGAGCAAACTAAATACAAGCATGAAAACATAGGCCTCAAAATTAACGTCAATAAAACAAAAATTATAGTGTTTGAAGGAAAAGATGATAAAACAATGTGCAACATTCTCCTAAATGATGAGAGATTAGAAAAAGTTGATAAGTACATATATATAGGTACACGAATAAAATAGTTTATTAAAAATCCAGTGACTTTGTCTCATAGTCTTGGACATGAAATTAAGTCAGTTAAAATTCACAACCTTCAGTATTCAAGAAAATGGTTAATCATCATCTGAAAAGCATGTAACGTTTTAAAAGAATCTCAGAGACAGAGCTCGAAAAACTAAGCGAGAGTCACTGAAAATCTAGAACGAAAGGGTTTTGTATTCTCGGAGAAAAGAAATCTGAATTCTAAGTGACAGTTTATGAAAATTCAAAACACAATTTCTCAGCGAAAAAAAATCTCACGCATAAACGCTTTGAAAAATCGCACTCGCTGAGGATTCGAACCCTACCTATACTACCTAAACTCGTGTATACTACCGCGCGCTCTAACTGATTTCGCTATCGAACCACTTGGATATTGGTTACAAAATATCGGCCAAGTATTTGAAAGCAGCGTCGTACCAAGTCGTACGGTGAGCCTCAACCATATTCAAACTAAACGTTTTTGAACTCAATGTTTCTTTAAAGAAAACATATTTCTGATGATTAATGAGTAGTTCTAAGGCAAATCGAGAATTTTCGAAAGACTTAATAAAAAAAAATTTATGTAGAAAGAATTTAGAATTGAATTGAAATTTAGAAATTTACTTATTTCCAAAAAGGCTCGATATTCTTTTTTCTTAAAATATTCAAAAAGTTTATAAACTATCCAAAGGTAATGAACAATAAAGAAAAGTCAAGAGCAAAAATGTTTTAATAACTTTGATGACAAAAAACTATTTTCTCTAATACAAAAACCTTCATAAAACGTGCAGTTTTCAATTTATCCTATCCTTTTATGATGCTTGGTTACTCAGTTTTTAATGCGGAATAACAGCTACTAAACAATCATTTAAAATATGTGAAACAAAGAATTGAATTTCTTCAATTATTCTTCAAATATTCAAAATGATTAAAAACGACCCAAAAGTAATAAGTAATGAAGAAAAGTCAAGTACAAAAATGCTTTAATAACTTCAATGACAAAAAAATGATTTTCTGCTATACAAAAACCTTCATAAAACTCACAGGTTTCAATTTATCCAACTCTTTTATTATACTTTTTTTGTTCATGTCAGTTTTATATGTGGAATAATTTTACCAAAACAAAAATTTAAAATATATAAAACAAATAATTACATTTCACTTATTTCACAAAGGGCTCAATACTTTTTTGCATTAAAGATTTAAACCATTTAAAAGCTATCTAAAACTGATAAAAAATAAAGAACAGTGGAGTTCAAAAACGCTTTAATAACCTTTGTGACAAAAAACGACTTTCTGCTATATAAAAACCACCATAAAATGCACAGTTTTCGATTGATTTAATTCCTTCACAATACTTCTTAACTCAGCTTCTAATTCAAAATAACAATTCCTAAACAATAATTGAAAATGAGTTGCAAAAAATAATCAAGTTTGAATATTACCTATTTCAAAAGTGGTCGATACTTTATTTTTCTTCTGAATATAAAATACTTCGAAATCAGAAGAAAAAGAAATTCTGTAAAGAAAAGTCAAGTGCAAGAACTTTCGAGTTGAAAGTGATTTAGTCTCACGGTGTGCGGTGGTTGGATGAAAAATATTTGTTTGCTTTATCCTTGAATTCTGAATTTTTTTATTTTAAAAATGTGTAATTGTCAATTTTTTAATTATTCTTTCATGACATAGAATACATGCTTAATAAACTTTTAAAAAATGTTGTTTTTGACTTCCTTTTCCTTAAATATCTTGCTGTAAAAAGGCGCGACATTTTTTTAAATTATTAAAAAATGTAATAATAGTATTTCGAAACATTTTTTAAGAGTTGTAACCTTGTTTGATGCTGCCATATATTTATTTTTGATTATTTATATAGTAAAAAAGAATTACATAAGTATACGGGTGATTGCCAAAAGGTTAACCATTTTTAGTGCCAGTCAATTTCTATGATCAATTAATTCTTTCTAAAAATATCACGACTATGTTCAGAAATTAGAAATAAAAACCACAAATTTAAAACTGAGAAATTGGTAAATAATATCAACGACAAGTTTTTTATTATTTAAGATTCACGCGTATCTCTTATATTGAATGGAAAAGGAGAATAATAAAGAAGATGGTTTTATATTTTAGCTACGAAATTCTTGGGAATTAAAAAGACGAAGAATCTAACGACCAAGTTTAAATGTTGAACGTTAAAAGGGAATTTAAATTTTGAATCATTTTGAATTTAATTTTTTTAAATTTCAATATTTTAGGGTAAAGGATTCCGAAAAGCACTTCCATTTCTATCACGATTTGACAAGTAGTCTTTACAATTGAACAATATTCATAATTAGAAGCGCTTCAGCTCTAAAATTTTAATTGGAATCAAAGTCATGTAAAAGACTTTCAAAATGATCTAGTTGAATCACGTATTATTCAATATGATATGAAGTTTGATAATTTAATGCGATTTTGATGAAAATAAGTGTTTGTTTTATTTAATTCAGTAACATGAATTAATTATTGACTTTAAGGTTATGTAGTTGAATATTAGCTATAATAATAATACGATTTAAAGAAATAAAAGCAACACTAAATATAGTAACACTACCCGAATCGGGTAGTGTCACGCTTACCCCTAGAGGCTCGCCGAAAGGGAAATAGCTTAATGGTATAGAATAGCTTCTTCTATTATAACTAAGAATCCAAAAATAGTCTCGATCAGAAAATAAATCCCGTGTCATGTCCTGATCCAAGAAAATTCCCGACCTAGCAAATATCCTTCCAGAAAATAAAATCATAAGCAATAGCACTAGGTAAACAACGCAACAGTGGCATAGCGGGCAAGACATACCACATGCGCGGCGCTGTAGAAAACGTTCACTGCGCATTTACAGTTTTTCAGTGACTGTCGTCGGAATTCTAGAAGCCCGTATTCTCAATTCTTCGATTACTTATTTTCTAAATTCTTTTTCACAAATCACATAAAAAGTCATTCACGATCAAATAAAATCTGATAGAATTTTAAATATAATTTACCAACCCGTTACTTGAATCTCTTTTCTTAAAAATTATTTGACAGTCTCATAAACTCTAGAGAAATGTTTATTATTTATCAGAAAGGATGGCTTGGTTATTGAAATACTCTTTCATGAAAATTAGAAGACTTTTTCCAGTGACTCTGTTTTTAAAAATTAATTAACTTTTCTGCTAATATTTAATAAAATGCCCTGAAATCTCAGCAGACTTTTCTCCCTATCCAGGAGTCATAGAATAGTCACTTAAAATTAAAGTGATTATTTTTTTCCGTGTAGCCTATTCACTAGTGACGGGAAGATAGATGGGGAGTTGGATAGGCGCATTAAAGAGGGTCAAAAAGATATCGGTAGGGCAGGGTCCATTCTCGGATGTAAAAATATATTTAAAAAAAGCTAAAATGGCAATACATAATTCTATATTTGTACCGACTGTGCTATACGGTAGCGAAACATGGACCTGTCAAGGAAAGGATAAGAGTAAAATTAACGCGATTGGCATGAAACCTCTGCACACAATCTGCGGGAAAACAATGATGGACAAAGTGAGAAACGAAATAATTCTCAAAGAATGTGGTGAAAAAGAGACAATAGTTGACACATGGGAAAGAAATCAGTTAAGATGGTTCGGACATGTTGAAAGAATGAAAGATGAACGAATAACGGAACAAGTGTATAAAGGTAGAGTAAATGGCAGTATGCCCAGAGGCAGACCACGGAAAGAAAGGTTAGAATGTGTGAATGAGACCTTAATCCGAAAAGATATAAGAAGTCATAGAAACAGGAGAGCTTGCATGAAAAAAATGAATGGACGTGAAGGAAGCTAGAGAAGTATGCCAGGACAGAAAAGTATGGCGACAAATAGTTTATAAAAAGAATGTAAATAGAGTGAATGACGCCTGAAACAAAAGACCTTGTATACTAATGGGCCCGAGTGGGGAGCCACACATAATAACTTTGTGAGGTTCTTCACTTGGGGTGATCGCTAGAGGGATTGATCAGCAACCTGGGTCGGAGCACTGTTGCGTAGTCAGACATGGGTCTCGTTCGACTCAATAGACGTGAAATTAAATAAGCTTCCTGATGGTTTTTAAATGCTTCTAACCTTATTTATTGTTGAGATAACCACGACAAAAATAAAGAGGTGTTTTTAAATCGCTTTTTTAGTAGACTGACAATTCTGGCCGGTACTGTGCACATTTCACAATATCACAAACATTTAAAAAAATGATATAATTCTAATAGAGGTATTTTAAACATTAATACACAATACACATTTATTATACCAAATTATAGCTAATATTCAACTACATAACCTTAAAGTCCATAATTAATTCATGTTACTGAATTAAATAAAACAAACACTTATTTTCATCAAAATATTAAAATAATTTTTGCTTTATATATTTGTTTTGAATTAGAACTTTCATATCTCAAAACTTGATTTATTAATACCTTTTCAAACTAATTCAATGGAAAATTAAAACATATGTATTATACATAATTTTTTGAAAATTGAACTCAGATACTCATTTCACAAAATCACAAAAAATTAAAGATATTATTGTTAGAAAAATCTGTATTAAATTTAATACAAATGTATATGAAGTCATTTGCATACACGAGAATTGAAATTTAATATACATTAAAGTATGAATAGCTGTACACTTTATATTAAATTTAATATACATGTCGGTATAGCAGCGTGTTTGAAAACTCAAAGTGCTTTTATTTCTTTAAATCTTATCAAATATTCGCAATTCAAGTAATAATCTAGAATTCGTCGATTGAATTGCTTTTTATGATTAAAGTGCAACGTACAAGTGGAACTCTTTCCAAAAATTGCCCTGAATGGTAGAAATTTAATGTGAGTATCGTTGACTGTAGGTTAGGTCTGTCATTTCTTTACGTAATTGAACTTTTCGTCTTAAAATCCAATTTTATTTTTGATTAATTGCAAGAAGGTATCATGTTTTATTATTAAGAATCGAAAATTACTGCTAATCTTATTTTGATTTTGTGTAAAATGGAATTATCTGAGCGATTATCATGATTGTATATGAAATTTAATAAACACGTACCTAAATAGGGATTTCATATGCTTGAGATATTAATTTTAATATACATTTGTATTTTAAATTTAATACTATTTTTAACAGTGTATGATTGCAATAGAGGTATTTTAAATATAAGTATACGTTTATTATACAAACTATAGCCAATATTTAACTACATAACCTTAAAGTAAATGATCAGTTTATGTTGCTTAATTGCAAAAAATTAAAATTCAACCATTCTGTAATTGAATATTCTGAAAAAAATAATTCAGGTTATAATAGTTTGATCAGTTCACGATATAAAAATCAATAAGCAATTATTTGTATTGAAAAATTTAAATAATTTTGACCTTAAATTTTTTTTCAAACTGTAAACTTTTATTTCTGAAGATTTGATGTATTAATAACCTTTTAAACTAATTTCAGAAAAAAATAAAACATATGTGCATATAATTTTGCAAATAAAATTCAGAAACTTATTTCACAAGATCACGAACATTCAAAAAATATATATAATCGGAATAGAAGTATTGTAAACATGAATATACTTTTATTATACAAAATATATCAAATATTTAACTACATAACCTTAAAGCAAATAATCAATTTATGGTACTTAATTGAGCAAAAATTATGTAACTTTTATGTAATTTAATATTGTGAACAAAATTAATCGGGTAGTAGTAGTAGTATACCATTAAGCCATTTTCCTTTCAGGGTAGGCGTGACACTACCCGATTGGGGTAGTGTTTCTAGGTGGATAGTTTCTTGTAGTAAATAACTACAAGTTGGGCTCACCACACCAATATGTGCCAACAGCACGCAGTATTCTCGAATGGTCACCCATCCAAGTACTAACCGCGCCCAACGCTGCTAAACTTCAGTGATCTTACGAGAACTGTTTTTTTTCAGCGTGGTTTGGCAATGATGGTAATTTGGTAATGATCATTTAATCAGTTCATGACATCAAAATAAATAAACTATTATTTTCATGGAAAATTTCAAATTATTTTTATCCTCGTTTTTACCTAAAAATTTTTCAAAATTTGAACTTTGATATCTGAAAATTTGATGTATTAATAACCTTTTAAACTAATTCCAGAAGAAAAAGTAAAACATATGTACATATATATATATATATATATATATATATATATAATTTTGAAAATTGAATTCAGATACTTATTTCACAACATCACAAATATTTTAAGAAATTATATAATCGGAATAGAGGTATTGTAAATATAAATATACTTTTATTATACAAACTATAGCAAATATTCAACTGCATAACCTTAAAGCAAATAATCAATTTATATTACTTAATTCAGAAAAAATTAAAATTCAACCTTCATGTAATTTAATATTGTGAACAAAATAATTCGGGTAATAATCATTTCATTAGTTAACGACTTAAAAATGAATAAACAATTATTTTCATGGAAAAATTTCAAATAATTTTTATCTAACATTTTTTCAAAATTTAAATATTCTTTCCTGAACATTTGATTTATTAAAAACCTTTTAAACTATTTCCGGAAAAAATAAAACATGTGTAAATAAAATTAAAAAAATTAAATTCAGATACTTGTTTCAAAACATCACAAACTAGCTGTGAATTTGATCCCGCGTGTCTTCACTTTGTTTGTATTTATAATTATATGGTGCTCATTTCACGAGCACTTTACTTCTCGTTAGCAACTGTATTTAATTCCTCATAGAGGAAGCATCAGTTCTTTTTTCAATGATAGACAAACCAAAGTCTTCATTTAGATCAATTTAAAAATAGACATTTACAAAAAATACAAATCAGACGAATCAAATTTTGTATTCGAAATGATAATTTTTCGAGCTGGAAAAGGGAAGGGAAAAGTTCTATCACACCCTATCCCTTTCCCAGCTTTATGATTTCTTTACAAAAATTGTGAGAATTATTCTGTTTGAAAATTTATGATCAACAAGTATTTTCTATTCATGCGTCAACTTTGAATTATGTCGATGAAAAGATTTTTTCTGTTTGAAACAGATGATTCAAATATTATAAATGAGCATAACTTCCTTAATCTTCAACAAAGTGTATTAATATTATAGATCAATCGATTTGCCTCGAATCAAGGAATCTTTTCCGTTCTTCCATCAATTTTGAATTATGTTAGTGAAAAAAGTTTTACTATAAAAAACCGTGTTTTCAAATAATATTATGCATTACCATAGCTCCCTTACTCTTCAATAAAATGTATCAATGTTATAGGTCAATCGATTCGTCTTGAATCAACACATATTTTCTGTTTTTGCATCAACTTTGAATTATTTTATTGAAAAAAGTTCAACTATAAAAAACCGATTAACAAAATATATAAATTACCATAACTTCCCTACTCATTAATAAAATGTATTAATATTATAGGTCAGTCGATTCCTCTCGAACCAAGAAATCTTTCATATTTTCGCATCAACTTTGAATTATGCTAATGAACAAAGTTTTACTATAAAAACCCGATTTGTCAAATATTATTGAGTGCTAGAAAAAATGCAATAAATATTTTTAGAAATCCTTCGGTCAGTTTCAAGATATTAGTGGTGAAAACGAGCCCTCCAAATTTCACCAATTTATCTGCAACCGTTTTCAAGTTATCGTGTTCACAAAAAAATGTGACATCCACACACATATCCGGACAATTGCTTAGAACATTGTATTAGACATTTTTAAATTGAGGAACGTTTAATTAAATGAATTAAAAATTGTTGGAAAATGTTGCCATTACAAAGCTTCCTCTATGAGGAAGCAAAATTAAAAAAATTAAATAATTGGAATAGAGATATTATAAATATAAACAAACTTTTATTATGTAAAATTATATAAAATATTCAACTATATAAACTTATAGCAAATAATTAATTTAAGTGACTTAATTGAGAAAAAATAAAAATTCTATCTTATTTCACTAATAACATTTTTAACTAATTCCAGTAATAATAAAACGCATGTACCATATATAAAGTATGGCTGTGTCTAGTCGTCCCGAAAAATTAGGGGGGTTGGACCAATATTATTTATGTGACCAGTCACAGGGGCGCCTTCGCGCCCCCACGAGACCTTGGAAAAGGGGTAGGTGTTTCACCAACATTATTTCGATGGCCAGTCACAGGGGTGCCTTCCCGCCCCCACCTAAAAATTCGGGACGACTAGCCAAGGTTATGAAAAATATTGCACTAGTCATCCCGAATTTCGGGACGACGAGACACTGCGACAAAGTATATATAAATTTTTCACCTGGGGAGTTGAGTGTAATCGGAATACGGGTATTTTAATCATGAATAAACTGAAATTACTTTGGAATTTCAAATTAGATTAAAATCAAATTCAAAATCCTATTTAACGTCCAATACTCAAGTTAATGTGTAGAATTCGTGGAAATAAAACAAGAATCCAACGATCAAATTTAGACAACCAACACAAAATGCTCCTATTGCAATTCCTAAAAACAAAAAAAATTCGTTTCTTTGGACAAAAATTAGAAAAAGGAAAGAAAAATGAGGAGGCAACCAACGAAATCCCCTTCCTTCTCTTTTTTATTTCTTTCGTCTTTTTTATCTTTATTATCATCAAATCACAATCTGAAAGCATTTATAATATTTAACAACATTTCGGTGCTCATACAGCACCCTTATCAAGGTTAGAAAAATTAGAGCAAGTGGCAACAGCGACGAAACAACGACGCTATCTCCTCGATACCTGAGATCTAAGTGTGGGTCACAAGGGAAATCCGTTATAAACATATCAGAAATAAGAGAAAGTCAAGGTTCATGAAAACCTATTGCCAAATGTAATTAATCATACTAAAATAACTTTTGTTTAATTCATCCAAATCAGTTTTCAAATTAATAGACAACTTATTTGTTTTTTAATATAAAGCATTTCCATGAATTCTCTCTTTCTCTCATTACTCTCACTATGTAAAATTTCAACATTATCCCAGTCAAACTCATGGTCAACATCAACAAACCCTTTTGTATGGCTAGCAATAACACTCTTATAACAACGTCCCAAACGAACATCACTTCTGTGTTCCTTCATCCTAGTATTAAGAAGTCTGTCAGTCTGTCCCACGTAAGTCATCTTACAGATCTTGCAAGTGATCTTGTAAAGAACACCACCTTTTTCAAATTTATCTGAAGGATCTTTGCAAAAAGTTGTTTTTGAAACCATTTTAAATGGTATACGGAAAATAGTATGAATACTAAATTTGAAGAAGAAGGGGATTTGGTTGGTTGCCTTCTCATTTTTCTTTCCTCTTTTTTTATTTTTGTCCAAACAAACTTTTTTTGTTTTTAGGAATTGCAATAGGAGCATTTTGTGGTGGTTGTCCAAATTTTATCGTTGGATTTTTGTTTTATTTTCAGTAATTCTATACGTTATCATGAATAAACTTTCATTATACAACATTATTTTGATTAAAACGTTAAAAAATAATCTGGTTATGTAATGTGATAATGTGAAAAATTGTAATGTAAAAAAATGACATTTGCGGGTCCTTGCATTGTCATGTTAATTGCAAATCAGCGCATCAAAATACATCGCATGAATGTACTGTCCCGAAGAATAAGTCACTAACCAATTCTTTCGAAAACAGAGCGTATCAACAGTATTATGCTTCTCTAGCGTGTCATCACCATTTAAAAATACATAGAGATACGACACACTAGCCAAGCAAAATATAGTTGATACACTCTGTATACGGAAAACTTTGTTAGTGACTTATTCTTCGGGACAGTCGAAATGTAGAAAGATTGATGAAATACATTTTACGTATATCAAGAAAGTCAAAACTTACACATTGAATAAATTTAGAAAAATCAATGAGGTACGTTTCACGTATATTAAGAGTTAATCACGCTCAAACAAATGATTGAATTGTACTTTATAATGTGGCGCCACGAACTACAACTATTTTGTCACTCATGTAGTAGAATATATAGTACAATATTATATCGGAAATATTTCGTAGAAAGATATAAATAAAATTCCATTAAATTAAATTAAATTTAAATTTAATTTAAATTTCTTGGAAAAATTGCTCGCAAATTTTGCAAAGAAACTTGATAAAAGTTTCAAGACGAAATCAATTCGAGCTAAGAAAACCCAGGCGCCTCCAATGAGGGGAGCAGTTCAGCATTATAGCATTATTATTGGCCGAAATAGAACGCGCAGAATGATAAAGTAAAACTTCTCTTACTGGATGACAAATATAGCAAAATTACTGAAATAAATTTTACGGCGAGAAATAAGAAAATCAATCATAATTTACTTAAATTAAATAAATGTATAAAAATTAATGAAATACATTTGACATATTGAGCAGAATGATAATTCAGTGAAAAATATAATTCATTTTACTTAATTATGGCGTATCTTACGTATTAAACAGCAAATATATTATTAACTAGATCTGGATAGTTAGAGCTATTATAAAAAGTAATAGTAAAAACACATAAATGGAAATAATTATCGGTTTTCGATAAACTTACGAATTTACTTTTTTACTTCTGTAGACTTAAATTTCAAATAAAAAATTTGCCCTATGAGTGAAAAAAGGCCGCTAACATGCTCACAAACAATGGAGGTTAGCTGTTTTCATATAAACGGTTAAAAATTTTATGGTGCTCATTTGGTAAAGACTTTGCTTCCTTATTATGATTAATGAGCAAATACGTTTGTTTCCTCGCAGAGGAAGTCAAAATAACAAAAGTGCCAGCTTCACACGTGTAACCAGAGTGCACATAGTTTTTTTACCAAAGGACCCCACACCAAATGTACAGAAAAAAGCCTTATGATAAAAAATTCTAAAAAAAATTTTTTCTTGTATTTTCGAACCTGCAAACTAAAAATTCGAAAGAAAAATGTCAGGAAGATGGACAGTTTTTAGACAAACACTTGTCCAAAGTTTCGATTTTTACATGTATTTTAATGGAAAAATGCTTATTTTAGCAAAATTGTTTTTTTTTTCTCAAAAACGCTATGATAGATTTGACTAAAACTTTTATATTTTGACGGTCAGGCATACCGAATCAAAAGATTCATACCCACAAACTAGAAAGATAAACGATTCTTTGGGTATACGGCATGTTTTGGGGGGTGTTTTTGTACCCTAAACATCCAAGTAACATATGTAAATCATCATTTCTTAGTAACTAAAATCAATAGAGATTTTTATTCAACTGCTACGGTATCAAACGACTTTCCAATAAGTGGAGTAAGCGTACATAGAGAGAATATGTTATGACCTAATTTTAGGGGATGTTTTACCATCCCTTAAACAATGAGTCTGAAGTTCCTAACGCATTAATCAATAACGAAAAATAATTTTATTTTTAAATGCATGAAAGCTGCTATTTTATGACAGAAAATAGTCGCGTACAACCCTAAAAACTTCTTAAAGCACTTTCAACCCCTCTTCAGACATAAAATTCACCCAAGCTACCGCTAAATATTTTTAAAATTCAACAAAACCAACCTAATTCAAAAATCCGCCCAGTTTTTGCTGATAATAATTTCGATTGATGCCAAAGGGGCACACATAAAGTCTCAACCCTTCAGCACGTGTAAAACCCACCCCAAGCACCCCCGAATATTTTAAAAATTCAATAAAATCACCCTAATGCAACAATTACCCTAATACAACAGGTTTGCAGAGGTTGATGCAAGTTCGTGTTTATGAATATTTGAATTTCCCACATAAAAGTACTGTTGAAACTTATTGGTAAAGTTTCGTACAAGTTACAACAGGTTTTCTTAGGTTGATACAAGTCCGAGTTTATGAATATTTTAATTTCCCGTGTAAAAATATTTTTATAAGTTATTGGTAAAGGTTAGAACAATATTAAAACTTTTTCGTGTAAAAATAGTCTTACAACTTAATCGTACAGGTTGAAACCAGTTAAAGCAGGTTTGTACAGGTTGGTACCAGTTACTATTATTTATTTTCTTACATATTATGAGTGTATTTATATTTCAATTATTACTACCGTTAATATCGCTTTAATATAAGTGCACTTGACTTATATTTTTTGTTATCAATTTTAACGTGTTTGGAAAAGTACGGTGTGAATTATCTTTGGTTATTTTCTGCCTTAATCTTGAAGTTTTGAACAATTTTTTTGTCCATTTGGCATCAACCGAAAACATTTTCAGAAAAATCCTGGTGTACTTTGAAATGAGGGTGATTGTATTAAATGTTAAAAATATTTAGGGGTTGCTGGGGTAAGTTCTATATGTGCTGAGAGATTGAGACACTTTTTTGTCGCTTTGGCATCAATTGAAAACATTATCAGAAAAACCTGGCGTATTTTTGAATTAGGGTGATTTTATTGAACTTTTGAAATATTTGGGGGTGGCTGGGGTGAGTTCTACATGTGCTGAAGGGTTGAGACTTTATGTGTGCCCCTTTGGCATCAATTGAAATTATTCCCGAGTAAAAATCAGAAGTATGGGAGTGATCAATCATTGACTTTCCAAAGTATATAAAATGTATGGTAAATGACACGATCCCATACTTCAAGTATATTGAAATAGTATAGATAAAGTATATATAAAGTAAAGCTGAAGTATGGTTAATGTATAGCTAAAGTATAGCTGAAGTATAGCTGAAGTATGGGATATACTTCATATATACTTAAGTATAGCTGAAGTACAGATTATACTTCATTTATACTTAAGTATGGCAAAAGTATCGGACATAGAATTGCACTCATTTGTTCTTCAAGATACCCTAGCAACGTGATAAAACATAATGAATCATAAATGACAGCTCGTCCAAAAATGTAAAAAGTTCGCGATTCAAGTGATTTCGTGAGGCAAATATGTTTTGAATATTATTCGTGAGGATATACAATATGCAATGGATATACAATGGGCTACTTACATGACTCTTATGTCATATATATATATTGGTAAGAGATCCAGAATCTTTGATTCCTAAATATAATATTGGTAGCATAAAAAGGTTTGATAAAATTGTTACTTAGGTGAAAAGTTTAGTGTTAAATTTCATAAAGTTAAATAATTCATGTCACAATTAACATTTTACTTATTTGCATTTCACTTATTTTAGAATTTAAAAACAATATTCTTTGACCTTGTGAAAATCATGCTTCTGGATCTCTATTTTCATGTATTTCAGATAACTGATTATCTCCCATCAGCAATGATACGGCTATACCTACTATAGCCATACTTTTCCTATCCTTTAGACATAATCTACATACTTGAGCTATACTTAAAATATATACTTCAGCCATACTTTGACTGAACATTAGCTATACTTTATCTATATTTCAGTTATACTGCAGCTATACTTCTCAGATATACTTTCAAAATAGTTCCCCTATACTTCAACTATACATTGTTATACTTTAGCTATATTTGAGCTATACATCCACTATACTTCATTCAAACATACATGAAGTATGGGATCGTCTCAAATGCCATACTTTTACTATACTATCTGAGAGATCACTCCCATACGATTTCACAGATGTTTTCCTAGATCAATCCCATACCAAAATTTTTTTACCCGGGTTATCAGCAAAAACTGGGCGGATTTTTGAATTAGGTTGGTTTTGTTGAATTTTAAAAATATTTAGGGGTAGATTGGCTGAGTTTTATATCTGATGAGGGGTTGAAAGTGCTTTAAGAAGTTTTTAGGGTTGTACGCGACTATTTTCTGTCATAAAATAGCAGCTTTCATGCATTTAAAAATAAAATTATTTTTCGTTATTGATTAATGCGTTAGGAACTTCAGCCTTATTGCTTAAGGGATGGTAAAACATCCCCTAAAATTAGGTCAAAACATATTCTTGCTATATGTACGCTTACTCCACTTATTGGAAAGTCGTTTCATACCGTAGCAGTTGAATAAAAATCTCTATTGATTTTAGTTACTCAGCAATGATGATTTACATATGTTACTTGGATGTTTAGGGTACAAAAACACCCCCAAAAACATGCTGTATACCCAAAGAATCGTTTATCTTTCTAGTCTGTGGGTATGAATCTTTTGATTCGGTACGCCTGATCGTCAAAATATAAAAGTTTTAGTCAAATCTATCATAGCGTTTTTGAGGGAAAAAAAACATTTTGCTAAAATAAGCATTTTTCCATTAAAATACATGTAAAAATCGAAACTTTGGACAAGTATTTGTCCAAAAACTGTCCATCTTTCTGACATTTTTCTTTCGAATTTTTAGTTTGCAGGTTCGAAAATACAAGAAAAAATTTTCTTTTGAATTTTTTATCATAAGGCTTTTTTCTGTACATTTGGTGCGGGGTCCTTAAAAGGACTGCGTGATTGCGACTAGCGTATGTGCAGATCGGGAACCCTAAATGACCCCTTAACTTCTGAAAAAACCCGGATTAGATTAAATGAACAGTTTTAAAGTTACAGACATGGCGGATAGTTTTAAATTCGATTGTATAAAAAGGCTAGAGACGTAATAAACTTCAATGCATCTAACGGAAAGTTCCAAGAGAAATTTTTTACAGTTTAGATGCAGTTTTCGGGAAGTTTCTTAAAAAAAGGAACGAACTACACACCGAAAAATCTCATTTCGAGACCATAACAAATTCGCTGCAACAAAAATGAGTCCACTTTTTTTTCTGCGCATCTCCAGTTACTTCATGAAAATAGCAACTTCTTACATTTCAAGTCACTGAATGAAGTAACTTGAAGTTCCTGCAAATTTGTTTCATTATATGTTACAGAAACATATGTTATATCAATGTTAGACACATGGTATATATATATATATATATATATATATATATATATATAAAGAGTTTCCAAAAAATGAATAAAATGAAAATATTCCAAATTTAATAATTTTGAATTGCAACCCACCAAAACTTAAGAATTCAACATTTTGAATCTTAAAAATTAACATATTCCAAAAAAGGTTCAAAATTACAAATTTCTCAAAAAAACCATACTCAAATTTTTTGCATTTTTTTAATTCATACTTTGATAAGGAAGATATCTTATAAGTTTCATGCTTGCTAAATAAATTTTGTGACCAGGCGATTTTTTTTTCTTACAATCGAATTGTCTACTTTTTCTTGGAAGTAATGACAGATACGAAAAAATGTTCAAATTAAAGTTTGCACATCTAAAGAAGTTCCATGAAAAATGTTTCTTTTTCTTTTGCCTTATCTTTCATTGTTTACGTGAAAAATTCAAAAATTATATTTTTAGGAAGAAGAAAATTCTTCCGGCCTCAAAACTGGTTTAGCCCGCATGATATGCTTATAAGATGCCTTTCTTCTATCAGCAGAAATTGTAAAAGAAATATGCGAAAAAATAAGAAAGGTGGGGTTTTCCAGAAAATCTTTTTTATTTTTTTACTCAAACTTTAAATACATGAAAGAAATATTTTCTGAACAACCCCACCTTCTTTATTCTTCCAAATATTTTTGAAAAGTTTATGCTAATAGGAAAAAGGCATTTTATTAGCATCATGCGAGCTAAACCATTTTTGAGGCCAGGAGAACTTTTTTCCCCTACAAATGTAATTTTTTAATTTTTCTCGTAAACGATGAAAGATATTGCAAAATAACAGGCGAAATTTTTCATAGATTTTTTTTAGATCTGCAAATCTTTTTCCTAATATTTTTTCGTACCTGCCATTGTTTCCGAGAAAAAGTAGAAAAATTGATTGTAAGAAAGGAAATTCTCCTGACTACAAAAGTTATATAGCCGCATCAAACTTACAAGATGTCTTCCTTATCAAAGTATAACTTCAAAAAAAAAATTGGCAAAGAATTTAAGCGTGGGTTTTTGAGAAAAATACGTATCGCCTCATTTCCTCTAAAAAAAAACACATTTCGTCTCCCAGTGATTTTGCGATTTAAAGTGTAGAACTCTGTCTGATTTGAATTGGATTTGGTCTATTTAAATTTGATAATGAGGCAATCTAAATAATGAACATGTAATAAGCGCGCGTAGCGTTCTATTTTTGCTACGTAGTAGATGAGTAGATGTATAATGCACATTGTATAATATATATATTAAAAGTAAAAAAATATATATATATATGAAAGTATAATACATACAGAAAAAATTTCAATTGCAATTGTCTATATAGTGTGAACTACAACAATGCAGTCAGCAGCGAGTATCAGTGCATGGTTGCGGAATAACGAAGCAACAGCAGCGGAAACCGGCGTTACCGAAATTACTATGCCGTTGACATTACCCGCAGTTATTATTACGTTATCGGGAAATGTGTGCGCGTCCATGCGTGAGGTTTTCATCCTATACGGATCAACAGTAACGTCGAGAGTGTTAAATCAATCGTATATTTATGCGACTAGAACATCTTCGAAATTACATTTGCAATCAGGCATAAATTTGCCGATTTTATTCACAAGGTGATGTGATTAATTCACTATGTCCAAGCTTCAGAAATAACACATAAAATAAAACATATTTAGAGGAAATCATATACTTATTGGGTAAATAGCACTTTCGTTTCCACTAAGATAATTATTATGAATACTGATACGGTTATACCCGGAATATTCTGTTAAGCTAATTGTCTTAATCAGACTTTCCAAGTCAGGGAAATTCCCTTCGGGAACTGAAAAGCATCCCTGAAAAACATCCCTGTGTGTCAACAAAATGCTGAGATACTTCCGGGGAAAATGTAGAAGGCGGTTGTCCATAGATCGCTCCGTGTCCTCAGGTTGCACGAGACTTTCGCCAGATCTTCGTATTCAATTCGTCGCAGACTAAAACCACCTATCTCACGGTCGTGAGACGTGGTTACAGCTGAAATTTTACCGTGATTTCGCTGGGAGCGGGTGAAATTTTTCAAATTAGGACCCGCTCCCAGCGAAATCCTGCGGTTGTCCTTATGACAAACTTTTAACTATATATATATATATATATATATATATATATATCATCTCACGGTTGTGAAACGTGGCCATAAGTGTGATTTGCCGCTGTTCTACTGGCAGCCGGTGTCATTTTTTAGATGGCAGTTGCTCTCAGTGGGACCCTGCGGTGTTTCTTCAGCCCTTTCCTTAAAAATTATATATAGAAAGCAGGGTGGGGAAGAAGTGTCGACGGGGGAGAGGGTGAGCTGGACGAGGGAGGTGACAGAGAAGTATCAAGAGCAGTTAGGGAAGGTACGCTCTGAAGAGGAGTCAGTCGGTGGAAGAGATGGGAGGATTTTAAAGACAAAGTGAAAGGGTGTGTGCAAAAGAAGGTATTCAGAAAGAAAAAGAAAGGAATAGTAAAGCCGTGGTACGATGGGGAAAGTAAAAAGATGAAAAGGTAGGTGTAGAGGAAGTACAAGAAGGGGAAAGAGGAAGGCAAGGCGATAGGAGCGAACGGTCTTAGAGATAAGGTGCAGATGGATGTTAATTTTTAAGCGTTTGTTTTAAAGAAAATAGTGTAAAAAATGGAAGTGTAAGCAAGTCAATTTTTTAAGGCCAGCAGGCCGAAAAATACACGTTTATCTATCTATCTATGGAGCGACCCAAGGATGACCGCCTTCTGAATTTTCCCCGGAAGTGTCTCAGCATTTTGTTGACACGCAGGGATGCTTTTCAGGCTATTACCCAGTGAAACCTTGGCACCTCCAAGAGCGCCGATGATCAAGACGATTAGCTTTACAGAATATTCTGGGCATAACCGTCGCAACTCCCTTATAAGGTCTTATATATATATATATATATATATATATATATATGCACGCGGGGCTCGACAAGGACGGACTAACCCTTTCCCTAGCTGCTCGTGGGAACAACAATGAAACCACCAAAACACCAAAATGTTGTAGATGCGGTTCAAGACAATCGAACGCGCAGAGCACCCGACAATGGGTCGGCAAACAATGCCGATCAGCCTAGAGTTCGGGGTGCTGAAAATAATTTAGATGGAAACACGACGACGAACCGGCGAAACGCCCACATTGAGTGGACGGATCGACTCAGGGATGACGTGCTAGACTGCTACGATGCCAGCATTATCCCTGTTCGCGGAGGCTTTATGGCGCACTCTGTGGTGCCAGAAACACCCAGAGCTTCAGCACGTTTCGCATCAGTCTTTGCGAAATCAAGCCGACTACCTCCGGAAAAATGGACATGTACGCGGAGCGCTTCCCCAACCGCTGCTTTATGAAGCTGCAGACGAAGATGAGGAAGCGACATTGAGACCAACCGCAGAAAGCAGGCACCTTCTGGGAGATGATCGCAATTTCATTACTAGAAGGAACATTAACATGCAAGTTCCTCCTGAGCCCCAAGATCTGGCTGAAATGGATGCCTTCCTTCGTGGAGATATCTCGCAAGAGTCCGACCTCTGGACCATCAATTGCTCAGTTTATGGTGCTGCGAGAACTTTAGCTGATTCAAATCGAAGGCTGAAACCAACGATGGATCAAAAGACCAAAAGACGCTTGCATCAACTGAACAAGAAGATTGGATGAGTAAGACAGAATGCGTCCCGTGTTCAATGTGTGATTGACTACATAACATCTGGTAGACCGTTTACGGAAAAGGTTCGAAAGTTCGCCCAAGAACTAAGGATCTTGAATCACACACTAAACAAGTCAAAGCTACTGACAATCAAGCAGCATATTGTTGACAAAATACGGCTGTTATCTGACGCAAGGAGGAGAATACAGAAGAGGGAGAGATGGATCAGGGAGAATCAACAGTTTCTCGCTGACCCATCGCGCCTCTTCAGCGATCTACCTGTTTCTGTAAAAAATCCACCCAAGGCCAAGGAGGTAGAGACTTGTTGGAGAGAGGTGTACAAGATCCCGAAAACACTAGAGTTGAAAGAAGATACTGAAAATATCATCCGCTTCAAGGAGTTTTGCGGCAACCTCATAAAATCTGAGGAGGAATGTCCATCAATCACTGCCGAAGAGGTGAAAAAAGCACTTAGAGGCACGAAGAACTTTTCCGCTGCTGGACCAGATTCACCTCATATTTAAAGTCGGAGACGCCCATTCCGCAGTGGCTGGTGTTAGGACGCACTATACTCCTTCCAAAAAAAGGCAACTTGTCCAACCTTCGACAGATTTGGTCTTCCAATCTGTCGGCGTTGAACAAAGTATCTGCGACTAACATGCTTGCCGTCCCGGTTCTACTCTACTCGTTTGGGGTAGTTCAATGGACGAAGAACGAGCTTAAGGCCCTTGGTGTCATTACACGTAAGGTCATGCTGATGCATAAAAGCTTGCATATCCATTCGTCAGTTCCGCGATTATATATTTCACCCCGTCAAGGTGGACGCGGACTTCTGAATCTCCAGTGTCTTCATAACCGGATTGTTCTAAGTACAGCTTACATCGTTGCGAATGGCAGAGATCCTCTCCTAAAGATGGTCAGGAACCACGAGATGATTGGCGAAGGAGCGTTCCTTTACAAAGCCGCGGAGCAAGCGGCCGAGACCCTTGGCCTGAATTTTAACATCAGAAGTGAGGAAAGTGCATTACTTCATCTAGATGCTTCACTTCTAAAAACCAAAGTGAAGAAAGCAGAGGTTGCAAATTTTCACCAAGAGCTACTCGACAAGAAAATGCACGGAAACTTTCACAGAAATGTAGAAAAACAGTCCTTGTCGAAGGAGCAAACTTTTGCTTTCCTCAAATCATCAGGGCTTAATTCAGGTACAGAGGGTTTTATTTTCCCATGCCAGGATGGTGTCATTTCCACCTTAGCATACCGTGAGCGGATTTTATGTCAAGAAGTTCCCAGTGATAGGTGCAGAGCGTGTGATGCACACGCTGAGTACCTAGAACACATACTATCAGTGTGTCCGACCCACGCGGGAACGACGTATATCTATGGACATAATGCGGCCCTAAGAGTGCTTTATTACCATCTTTGTCGCTCTTACGGTGTTGGCCGCGACCCTGCCCTGCCGAACGCTCCAAAAGAGATAGAGTCGATTGTCCGAAACGAGAAGTGCCAAATTTTCTGGAACTACGATTTTCGGGCAGCAGTCTCCGTCGCGCACTCGAGGCCTGACATTGTTCTCCAACACTTCGAGAAACGAACTATATTCGTGATCGAAATCTCGGCTCCGTCCGAATACAACATCACTGCAAAGGAGAAAGAAAAAGAGGAGAGGTATCAAGACCTTAAAAGAGAGCTACAACGACTGTACCCGCGTGCCAAAAATATGCCAAGGCACTTGCGAGATGGATGCAGAAAGCTGTCATCCTTGGGTCGCTTCGTGTCCTCAAGACACACGAGGGTTTCGCCGGCCTGTCGTTGTGATTTTGTCGTTGCCTATGACCACCCATCTGACGGTTCTGAGACGTGGCCATAGGTCTGATTTACCGCGGTGCTACTGGGGGCTATTGACATTTTGTCGGATGGCAGTTGCTCTTAGTGGGACCCTGCGGTGGTTGTTTAACTTTTTTTTCAAATTATATATACATACATATATATATATATATATATATATATATATATATATATATATATATATTGTCCCCGATGACCGCGAGCTTGTGGATTATAGTGTTATTAGACATCTTCACACTGGAGAGACCTATACATACTTGGGCGTGCCTAAAAGCCGCATTCAGGACGTAACATCAGTGAAGGGGCCAACAGCTAATCGAGAAGAAAATTTACGGAAACTTTCACAGAAATGTAGAAAATCTGTCCTTGTCGAAGGAGAAAACTTTTGCTTTCATCAGATCAGTGTAATTTCCGCCTTAGTATACCGTGACCGCATTTTACGTCAAGAAGTTGCCAGAGATAGGTGCACAGCGTATCATGCACGCGCTGAGTATCTAGAACATATACTTTCCGGGTGTTCTACTCACGCGGGAACGACGTACATCTTCAGACATCATGCGGCCCTCAAAGTGCTTCATTACCATCTTTGTCGCTCTTACGGTGTTAGCCGCGACTTTGCTCTACCGAACGCTCCTAGGGAGATAGAGTCAATTGTCTAAAACGAGAAGTGCCAAATTTTCTG
>CAKNYM010050176.1:166278-201229 GCA_932195095.1 Andricus curvator | reverse complement strand
ATAAGGGTGATTTTTGTGTGCCTTTTTTCAATTTAACATGGCATCCCTACCAATTGTTCATTTTGCTGAGAAAATGTCCTCTGATTTTTTTTTTCAGAAATAAGAGGTCGCTGAAAGCCATTTTAAGGGAAAAATGATAATTCTGAATTAAATTGACGCTACGTATTGATTATTCATTTCTGGCGCGTATAAATTGTGTTCTTGACATTTCAATATTGCACTCAGATTTTTTCAAATTTTTACAATAACATTCAAAGGTCGCTCAAGAGGTTATTTTCATAAGAAAATGTCGATTCAGTTTAATTTGCTTCAGTTTTTTCATGGAGAAAGAGTATCATTTTATTTATTACGGCAAAAAGTTAGTCAAGTGGTTTATAAACTGTGTGTAATATTATTTTAAGGTCATTCTAGCTCATTGTGCAAAAAATGGTTATTTAAATTTTTTTCTTTTTCATGGTAGTTATTATTTTTTTAATTTTGCTTTGAATTAAAAATAGGAAACTATATAAAAATAGGAAACTATAGAAAAATAGAAAAATATATAAAAATAGGATATCTCAGCTTCATCAAAATATTATCAGGTTTAGTTGTCAAATTGTAATTACGAAGATTTAATTATCATAAGTGCATAGGAAGGAATAATGATTCACCTGTTAGAAACAAAGAGGAAAACAGTTGGCGATAAACTATCATCTAAAAGACAAGTGTAGAGCAATGTTTTTTTTATTGTCACAATTTAAAAACAAGGTCAATTTTTGCGACGTCATTTTGAATGTCCTTCAAATACTTGACAATTTTTTGCCAAACTAAATAAATTGACTCTGTTTCTCTATAAAAAACTAGAGAAAATTAAATTCAATCAAAATTTTCTCAAGAAATCGGCCTTGAGGTTCCTTTGAATGTTATTGTGAAAATCAAAATCACAATTCATACGCGCCAGAAATGAATAATCAATAAATAGCGTCAATTTAATTAAGAATGAGAATTTTTGCCCTAAAATGGCCTTGAGTTACCTCTAAATATTTTGTCTATTTCTGAAAAATGTCAGAGAAAATTTTCTCAGCAAAAGGAACAATTTGTAGCGGTGCCAAGTTGAATTTAAAAAAAGCTACACAAATTAGAAATACGTAGAATGAACACAGGGAAAATGTCTTTCCTATTGAGTTTTGTAAACTTCACAGTCTTTTTTAGGGATATCGGAATGAGAGGAAAAAAAGGAAGAGGAAAAGGATAAGGAGGAGGTGTACTTAAATCATATACTCGAAATTTCGGATTCACTCATGATAATCTTTGTTAACCCAGGTTCTAAGAAAAAAAAAAAATTTTCAGCCGTTATATAACAGCAGATTTTATTAAACGTAATCGATACTTCACTCAAAATTTCTATTATTTTTTAATTAAATTTCTATATCACCGAATGGTGATTTAAGAGTTCCAGAAAGTAGATGTCCATGTTATCAATAGTTCATTGTATCATTTTCCAACCTTTGATTCACAGTATTCTTGCATTAGATTTTAATATTGCTGAATTTATTTTATCATTCATAGTACTCTATTTCAGTGTTTCAAGTAAGTAAATTAAATATTTTTATCAGATTATTCTGTTACTTGAAAGATGATTTGAATGTTTCTTACAGTCAATTATAATATTTATTTTATAAATTCGTGAGATTTATAATTGTCTTTGATTCGCTCAATCGTAAAGGCTTCTGAAATCTGCCAAATCTTACAAAATGATTTTTTAGTATTGCAAAATTCTTTTAATACAAAGTTCTCTCTCTCTCTGTCTCCTACAAGCATTCTTCATAACTGGCTGTCATTTTAGTGTTGGTTGATTTTTTTAGAATATAAAAATTCACTTAGATAGGTCAATTATATCACATGATTCTCTCTCTCTCTTAATCGTGTACATGCTTCATGCCTTACTGTAATTTTCTTATGAGTTGAAAGTCTATTTTTTCTTAAGTAAAAACTGTGGATATAGATAACGTATACATTATTTCATTATTATGAAGGAATATCTCAAAAATCCTAAATAAGAGTTTTCTTTCACCACTGACTTTTAGGAATAAATTATTATTTTATGTTCCTTCTAATCTTCCTTTGCTATACATATCAAGTTTGTGCAGGCGGATGAACGTATGTGTGTGATTTGCGCTATAGACTATGTACTTAGGATTGAATAAAATAACAATTACTTTCTAATCTATAGAAAATCGAAGCAATTAATTCTCCTATTAGAATACAGTTTTTTATATTTCATGAATTGTCTAAATAAGTTTCAGTGATAATCCACTGTATCTTTTTCTGAAGAGGTAAGGTTTTCGTCCATGTGAAATAATATATGATAGATGATATTTTCATTGGCAACATTTTCATCACTCATGTTATTATTTATCCTTTGTTTTCTCCATCATAAAAGAAGGTGCATGGAAGAGAATTTCTTGAAACTGTTTCACTTCAATGAATTTTTAATACTACTTATTTTATCGGACGTCTTTGTTGGATTCATAATCTTCTACAGTATATTCATCATTTTTATTTTTACGTATGATATAATCAAAGTTAAATATCAAAGAAATGAATTCCTTCTCCTTCTTTCTTTTGTTGAATGCAATGTATGCATTTACAGCCATAAAACAAACTTCTCCACTATATGTATACAATATATAATCATCCCATTGTATTGGTACATGTATACGTATTACAATCTCTGGTATTAGTTACTCTTCCTTTCATATCCCTAACATTTTTGAACATGAATGTTATTTCACAGAAAAAAACTAAGAATAAAATTTGTTGCAGGACATTTTTTAGAGCGATAAAGTTTTGTTCAGCCAACTTCGCGTCATTCAAAATACATGTGTTTACCATGGAAAAACAAAAGAAAGTTTAACCGATGTTTGCGTAAAGTTTATCCTTTCAAGTTAATTTTTGTTGCAAAGTCTCTTTCGTCGGAAATCGATGTTAAGTTTATCTTCTGTTTTTTCTGTGTTCATTGGCAGTATTCATGTATTTTCACTGAAAGCCATTATCGAACAAACCACCGTTCTTTAAACAAATATTGTTTAATTTAAACTATCTTTCAGTAGTGTCAATTAGGCAAGCTCTTCTAATAAACTGAACATATATTAAATAGTTTTGCGTGACATATCCTCAGATTTTTTTATGATTATTATTATTATTATCATCATCAAAAAAATATATGTGGAATGTTTTTCGAAACCTTTTTTAGAAACGTGCGGAAAAACATGACAATTACAGCAGAAAACTTTTTTGCGGTGTAAATCCAAGGAAAAATTAAAATGTTACCTTCAAAATGATTGCGGGAAGTGCATAATTGAAATTGTAAATAACTTTCACGCTATTTACACGAAATGTTCCGCATTGTGAAATCATTTTATTTTAATTTATTATGGCGATATATTAGTATTATCCTA
Organism: Andricus curvator; assembly: GCA_932195095.1. Taxonomy (NCBI): domain Eukaryota; kingdom Metazoa; phylum Arthropoda; class Insecta; order Hymenoptera; family Cynipidae; genus Andricus; species Andricus curvator. The sequence continues at coordinate 197,789 of CAKNYM010050176.1, read as the reverse complement.
TTTGCGTATTGACAAATATGTTTTTAGAATAAATTAGTCATAGTTATTTAGATAGAAAGCAATAAATCATCCTTTATTTCTATAAACTATATCACGCCATAGCTTCAGCAGATGAGTGAAAAATTCAAATTTCGAAATATTTCATCATATTTATCTACGAAAAAAATTGTAATATTGAGACTCCTAAAGCAGCAAATGGCTCAGAACTCCTAGGACTTAGCATATCTAAAAATTCTTTTCAAAAAATTATAATTTAACACTGATGGAGAAATAGTTAACTCATTTTGGTAATAAATATTTGTATTCAGCTTATTTTTTTAGATTTATTTTTAATCTTCAACGTGTATAATAGGCAAACTGTTCTTTATAATAAATGTGAGATGTAAGGTGCTAAAAAGAAAAAGCATATATCTCTGAATAAAATGCATGTGACCTCATCTCAAATGTTGTAGTCCCACATAATGAGCCATAAACGCCCAGATAGTGCGCCCTTAATCTATATGTATATTGAAGGTAAAGAATGTACGTAAGAAACCTTGAATAAAATGCAGGCTGTCTTATCTCAAGCTTTGAAATTGTTGACAGTATCATGTTATATGTGGAGAGGTAGACGAATCAAGCATATTGCACTGATTTAAGGTAACGTTGAAAAGAATGAACATAAAACTTACAATAAAATGCATGCTGCCTCGAATGGTCAGCGTATCAATGTTTCTTAAATCGAAACAACTGAACACGCTTAGATGTTATCTCTTATCTGCAGTACACGCTCAAAACTCGACACTGGAATACAGAAATAAAAATCCAGAGAATATGACCTACAATAAGAAATGCTTTATTTCTTTATATGCCTTTTTACTCATGCCATTCGATTGCCTTTGAATATTTTTTTATTTTAATTTTTATATTCTCATCCTATAATGAGAAGGTATTGTATTTTTGTAAAATTACCCCCCCCCCGTTTTTGTCAAATGTCCATGTTTTGAAAACCCCCTGAACCCAAAAAACAGGTTTTCACAACAAAATGTTCTGTCTGTTAGTCTGTAGATTTTTAGTTTGTTAGCACGATCACTTTCAAAAGAATTAGATAATTGGATTGGGCTTTGGTTTACTCTTTAAGTGTCCTAAAATGAACGTCAAGTTCGTTAGCCAGCCATTTTGGATAAAAATTCAAGAAGTGAGCACATTAAAAAAATTTTTGAGAACACTTTTTTTAATATTCAAAAATTCTATGGAAGGATATTAATAGTACTCAAAAAGGCGAACAAAATATTCCTATGGCTTTTTTTGATAGAAGAAAAATTACTGGAGTTATAGCATATACAGTATTCCAAAAAACAAACGAAAATGAACATTTTAAACCAAACAACGCACGATATGAAAGAAAGTCAAGAGAAGAAAAATGTGTCTTTTTGAACACCCTACAATATTGTTATAAGACTTTTTTTCAAGTTTCTTGAAAAATCAAAAATTCAAATTTTTATCGCACAAAAAAATAATGAAGAATCAAAAATTCCATTTGAATAGACAAAAATTATGCAGTCAAAAAAGATCTACAAATTTGTTCTCAATCAATTTTTGATGGGACTCGTATTTTTGGTTTCATTTGTAAAAAACTGATTTAAAAATAAAATAAATTAAATTTTTGGACAAAGGACACAAACCACGAAAAAAATTTATAGATAATAGTTGTTCACTCAGAAAAGAGCTACAAATTTTTCATGAATCATTTTCTGATAGGATGCGTAATTTTTGTTCCAGTCGTGAAAAATAACATTAACAATCAAAAAAACATTTTGGTAAAACGACGCAGGGTACGAAAAAAGATGACAAGACAAAAGTTGTTCAACCAAAAAAGATCTACAAATTTGTTATAAACTTTTCTCATAAAAATACATTTAAAATAAAAAATTAACTTTTTGGAAAAATGATACACGCTACAATAACATTTTATCTAACAAAATTCTTCGCCTAAATTACATTTACAAATTCTCTTAAAACCACATTACGCTAGTATGCGCACTTTTTTTCAATGAGAAAAACAAGACAAGGAAAATACGTATGTTTTCCATATCAATGCATATTATGAATTGTAATAATATACATTTATTGAAATAATATAGAATTTTCACGCTAGCTGAGGATAAAATGCAATACAAAATCAGGAACAAATATTAAAGTAATCATGATAAATACAATTTGTACTTTATTTTGCAATATCTTAACATGTAAGCAATGACAGGCATATATACAGAAATAAATGTAATATACATTTGATATAATAATATTGAACACATAATGTAGAAAATTTCGCATCTTGGACACAATCGAGTGCGAAGCACGAGGTACGTGATGAAAATGTATTCGTTAAAGCTGAAGGAGCTTTAACAAACGAGGTTTCACAATCACCAAATTACAGTTGACGATAAATTGACCTTTAATTTTTAAATTTCTGTGCACATATTTGGGGGAAATACAAAGACCGAGAAATAGAGAGATCGAGTGCGAAGCGCGAGATCCAAGAGCCGCGCGCCCTAGGCGCGATCAGACTTGCGAGCCGCGCGCAAAGCGCGCGATGAGAATGTGCCCACGAGGTGGGCAGATTTTTAATATAATATTACCCTCTTTTTCTTAATGTTCCAGAGGGTTCTATATTATAATCAATACGTCTGGCTTATAACGTTTTCCAACATAAAAATGTAATGCGTCATTAACAAAATCATAAATAACCTGAAAGTTGTTTATGCAAAATTCGAACATTCGCTCTATATTGGCCAATCATTTACTCTATTTATCCAATAAGATATCTCTCTTTTTGCCTTAAGGTTCCAACCTAGAAGAATGTCTTTCATGAGTTATGTACTTGCGCATTAAAAGATGACAGGAAGTTTTAATTAGCTGATATATAATATGACGCCTTTGTTTATGTTCAAAATTTCCCGTACAGGTAGAATGTCACATAAACGGTATTGGTTAAAGGCATGATGAGCTTGAATATGAGACGCTTATATCATCGACTTCTGCGATTTTCCTGACGTGTACATTGTACAAGCGAAACTAGTTAGAACTTGCAAAAGCATGTGAAATTGCGTCATTTTCTCAGTTATACATGTAACATGATACCAATTAAAAAAAAATTCTGTGAATTCTATGCAACTTGATAACATTTTTTTGTACATTAAATTCCTTAATAACTATAAAATATGACATAGAAAACGGCGGTCTGCTTATTTTGCGGTTCATATCAAAGGGTTATACCATGACTCACGTTTGTGGTGTTTTCTAATGACGTGAGCAAAAACATGACACATCATTCCTCTTCATACGCAATCACACATGCACACGAATGCAAACTCACCCTCAGATGGGCATGCACTAACATTATGGGACCCAGAACCAGCCCTGTATCTCTACTGTGGTTACAGTTTACGATGGACTTAATACGAGGATACGGCAAAAGTCATATGCATCCTGAGAACACGGAGCGTCCCAAGGATGACTGCCTTCTGTATTATTTCCGCAAGTGTCTCTGCATGTTGTTGACACGCAGGCATGCTTTTTTGGTTATGAACAAAAAAAAGCTTAACAGCCGCGGTACATCACACATATGGGCACGTCTCAAGACCGTGAGATTAGGATAATATTGGGGCATTGGGATATTGGGATATTGTAAACCTATATCCAAAAAGTCTTTATCTCGTCAGACTTGCATGGATTTCAAACAGAAACAGGAAAATTGCTGAAGAGGCGTGGTGGGTCAGCGGGAAACTGTTGATTCTCCCTGAACCACCCCTCTCTCTTCTGTATTCTCCTCCTTGTGTCAGATAACACCCGTATTTTGTCAACAATGTCCTGCTTGATCGTCAGAAGCTTTGACTTGTTCAGTCTGTGATAGTAGATCCTCAGTTTGTGGGCAAACTTTCAAACTCTTTCCGTAAACGGCCGACCATATGTTATGTAGTCACATTAAACACAGGACGCCTTCTGTCTTGCCTAGCCAATTTTTCTGTTCAGCTGATGTAAGCGTCTTTTGATCTTTTGATCCGTTGTCGGTTTTAGCATTTTATTAGAATCAGCCAAAGTTCTTGCCGCACTATAAACTCAACAATTGATGGTGCAGACGTCGGATTCCTCCGAGTGATCATCAAGAATGTACGCATCCATTTCAGCCAGATCTTGGGACCTAGAAGAAACCTGGATGTTAATGTTCCCCCTTTTCCTGAAATCACAATAATCCCTCAGAAGATGCCTGCTTTTTACAGTTGGTCTGAATGTATCTTCCTCCTCTTCATCAGCGGCTTGTCTGTGCAGTGGTTGGGAAAGCGCTCTGCGTTCACATCCAGTTTTCGAGAGATAGGCAGCTTCAATTCGCAAAGACTGTTGCGAAACGTGCTAAAGATCCGATTGTTTCTGGGACCACAGAGTGTGCATACGCGCCATGAAGTGTCCGTGGAAAGGGATAATGTTTGCATCGTAGCAGGCAAGCAAGTCATCCTTGAGTAGAATCGTTCACTAAGTGTGAGCGTTTCGCCGCTCTATCGTCGTATTTCCAATAAAATTATTTTCAGCACCTCGAACTTTAGGTTGATCGGCAGTTTGCCAACCCATTCTCGGGTGGCATCAATCTCTCTATGCATCTCACTATGTGTGAATTAACCTTCAAGCTTTCCAAAGGACAGATGATAAGTCTATGTGAGGTTGAATCGACAGCTTGCCAGTAGTCAATCCAGGCCATTGATGTCATGTAGTCAATCATACACTGAACACGTAATATTTGGTCTTTTGATCCATCGTCAGTTTTTTATTCTTCGATTTGAATCAGCCAAAGCTCTCGCAGCATCATGAACTGAACAACTGATGGTCCAGGGGTCGAACTCTTCCGAGATATCATCTCGCAGGAGGTGCCTGCTTTCCGTGGTTGATCTTAATATCGCTTCCTTCTTTTCATCAGTGGCATGATCACACAGCGGTTGCGGAAGAGCTCCGCGTACATATCCCTTTTTCGAGAGGTAGTCGGCTTGATTTCGCAAAGCCTGATTGGAAACGTACTAAAGGTCTGAGTATTTGTGGCACCGCACATAGTGTTCATATGCGCCATGAAGCCTCCGTGCACAAGGATAAATATGCCATCGTAGCAGTCTATTAAGTTATCCTTGAGTTGATTCGTCCACTCAATGTGGACGTTCCGACGGATCGTCGTCGTGTTTTCATCTAAATTATTCTCAGCACCTCGAACTCTAGTGTGATCGGCATTGTTTGCCGACCCACTGTTAGGTGCTTTGCGCATTGGATCGTTTTCAACCGCATTTACAACTTTTTGTAGTTTGTTGGTGTCTTTGTTGTTCCCACGATCAGCTAGGGAAAGGGTTCGTGCGGCCTTGTAGAGCCCCGCATGCAAGGATACAGCTGTATAATCTGAGAGGACGGCCGGTATCCCAGAATCACCGTTTGAGACACCTCACCCAGGTGACACTCAGCTTTTTGCACGGTTGATACGCCTCCGCTTGGGGGTTATTCATTCGGGACCAGCCCTGGACAATTGTCCGCGACTACTAATTAATTATTGTAACCATATTCAGCAGAAAACCTTCGCACATGTACCGTCTATTAGCAACCCGAGGACGTGTTCTGTGGTTCTAAGATCCTAACAGTTGAGTTGCGGTTTATTATGGTTCAATACCTCTCCCTATTTATCATTTTATATATATATATATATATATTTATCACTTGATTTGAAAATCATTTTTCGAAAAACCAACTTTTCAATATATAAAGTTATAAGCAGATCGCATATTTTTTTTGGAAAAAAAAAGTTGTGTCTTTTACGATTTCTGTGAAAAATCCAAAAAACTGGATTTTTCAGACAAGAAAATTTAGTAAATATTTTCACTTCAACTCGCTCCAAAAGACAAAGTTCTTATAATTTTTTGATTTAAATTTAGGAATTTATCCTTTAAATTCTTCTCAATATGATGTGCTATTTAAAATAAATTGGGTTCGTTAAAGAAAATAGTTATAAATTGGTTTGCCAAGCAGTATCAAAATAATGTTAGACAATTTTCAATCGCTTCGTTTATCAAGGGAATTTTAAGTAAGCCCAAACTTCTGGTGAAAAAATGTTTATTCAGGTATAATAAAGTTGTGTGAAAAGTATTATTTCAATTGAATTAATCGTTAACAAAATAACAACATTTAAACAACATTAATCGAGCGCGTGAGAGGTAATAACTTCGCAGCCTCGACAAAAAGAAAAAAATTCTTTCAGGATGCTCTCGGTGTATATAGTCAAGTACAAAATAACTGAATCTTCAACTGTAATTTTGATAGAGATTCAATAAAAATTACGGTTAATTTCTGAAGCGAAAATAAAACGGAAAACTTAGAAAAACTATTTTTGAATTAATAATCACGCCATAAACTGTTTTTCTATCGTAAATTTAGATTTCTCTTCCAAAATTTGTTAGACATAGCAACGTGACTACTTTCTTCGATTGCATAAATCAAGCTAAATATTGAGAAATGTGCTTGACTTTATACTGAAAACATAATTAATATTTTCAATGCATTACTCAATAATCTTGTTTCCTTTATTTCTAGTGATATGACATATGCTTAAAATTATCTATTTTTTAAATGGAATTATAGAAAAGTATACATATAGAATATGCCCTAGATATTGCTTATGTGAATTTTCAGGAAATAAAAATAAGAAAGAAAATAATCTTTTTACTATTATTATTATACTATTAAGCTATTTTCCTTTCAAGGTAGGCGTGACTCACTCGGGCCATTTGTATCCAAGGTCTTTTGTTTCAGGCATCATTCACTCTACTGACACTCTCTTTATAAACTATTTATCTCCACGCTTTTCTGTCCTGACATACTTCTCTAGATTTCTTCACGTGCATGCATTTTTTCATGCAAGCTCTCGTGTTTCTATGGCTTCTTATGACTTTTCGAATTAGGGTCTCATTCACACATTCTAACCATTCTTTCCGTGATCTGCCTCTGGGCACACTGCCATTAACTTTACCTTGATATGTAAACTTGTTTCGTTAGCCGTTCATCTTTCACTCTCTCAACATGCCCGAACCATCTGAACCGATTTCTTTCCCATATGTCAACTAGTGTCTCTTCTGCACCACATTCTTTGAGAATCATCTTATTACTCACTTTGTCTATCAGTGTTTTCCCGCATATTATGCGCAGGAATTTCATGCCAATCGCTTTAATTTTACTCTAATACTTTTCTTGATAGGCCTATGTCTCGCAACCGTATAGCATAGTCGGTACCAATATAGAATTACGTATTGCCATTTTAGCTTTTTTTGATATATTTTTACTTCCCATCATGAACCCTGCTCTACCGATAACCTGCTTACCCTCGTTTATGAGCCTATTTAACTCCACATCTATTTTTCCGTCACTAGTGAATAGGCTACTAAGATATATGTACTTATCAACTTGTTCTATTCTTTCATCATTTAAGACAATGTAGCATATTGTTTTCTCATTCTTTCCTTCAAACTCCATAGTTTCTGTGTTATTTACTTCAATTTTGAGGCCCATGCTCTTCATGCTTGTATTCTGATTGTTCAACATTCTTTGCAAGTCTTCGATTAATTCTGCCATAACAACCTTATCATCTGCGAACGCTAATCCACGTACCCTTACCGTTTCGAGATCCACACCTTCTTCGTCGAAGAGGACTTCCCAAAGTTCACTCTGAAGTTCCCATATCTTTTCTTTCATCATTTTCATTACCCTACGAGTAAGTATTTTTGAGTATATTTTACCCTAGGGCATTATCTTCAAATAATTCTTTAAAAGAGACCATTTATACAATAGTTTCTTGCTTCCTTCAAAGTCGTTTTGTATTTTCTTCTCTTCTTCTGTTCTAATTCTAGCTTTACTTTCCTTGACTATTTCTTCAACTTTCTTCTTTTTGTGTCGGTAATCATTTTCAAGAGTTTTTCCCTCTTCATTGCTAAGATCTATAATGGTCATTTTTTTTTAGATACGCTTGTTTCCTTTCGTTAACGGCTGCCCGGATTCCATCATTCTCGCACGCATCACCAGCAGTTTTAACAATGATATCCCGGTACATATAGTCCATGCACCCTCTATATCTTTATTGCTTATAAGCCCCTCCCAAGTTTCCCTATATCTATGTGTTCGTTTATTTTATTCTGAAAAACTATTCGCACTTCCGGTTTCTGTAAGTTTTCAATTTTGATTCGCGTTTGTTTCGCTTTTTTGGTTTTCTGTCTACTCCATCCGTGACCTAACTTTATTTTGGAGACTAGAAGGTAATGATCAGTATTGCATTCAGAACCTCTCATGGCTCTTGTATCTTTTACTATTTCTCTTAGTCTTTCATTCGCAATAAACAAGTAAATTATTCTGTTGATATTTCCTTTACACCAGGTGTTATTGCGGATCATTTTATGCCTAAACCAAGTATTTGTAATAAATCAGCCCTTTTCTAAGCATGAGCTAACTAATTTTTTCCTGTTATCATTTTTGATTGGATCCTCAGAATTACCTAGCACCCCTTCTGTATCTTCATGTTGACGCTGGACGCCGACCCATCCGTTCATAATTATTTTTTCGCCATGATCGCTAGCACTTTTGGTATAATTTAAACTATCCCAGAAGGCGTCTTTTACTTCTTTTCGATCACTATCAACTGGGGCATAGCACGCTATGATAAATAATCTTTCGATTCGTACTTTCATCCTAACCCACAGCAATCTTGGAGATACATATCCTTGATCTCTGAGACACTGCTTCGCTCTTTCATTCATAATCAAACCGAATCCTGGACTACCATGCCATTCACTATGTACTCCTGACCATATTTGAAATCCGCCTTTCAACACTCCATTTTCTATGTTTTTACTTTTGCATCCATTTTTCTTTGTTTCAGGTACACATAAAATATCAAGCTTCCTTACGTGCATAGTTCCTCGTAATTCTCTTACCATAAGATCATTCACTTCTCTAGCATTCCAAATACAAAGTCTCTATTCATCGCCTAAAACTTGACCTTTACGTTTACAGTGTGCATGCCTTACGCCAACCAAAGTTTTAGTCCATTCCGAGGCTATATCATTGTTTGTATTATTCATTGTTTAAAAATCAATAATTTATTTTTTATTCAATCACATAAGTATTGAACTTTTTTCTTTTCAAAGGAAGAATCTATAAATAACTGGTTTTTTTTTGCTTTGATAATATTCGTAGACTAATTTTCTTTATTTATGGTTCCCTTTATTGCTCCAGTTGGAGTTTCCAGTAAAAAGTAAATTGAAAATGGACTCGCATTTTATTGACATAATGTTTTTAATATACACCTACTCTAAAGACATTGTTTACAAATATGGTATATGTATTCTATCGGGTGAAACGGCGCCGAGCGACCATTCGAATGCTCTTATTTTGTTAACGATTAATTCAATTCAAGTGATACTTTTCAAGAAACTTCACTATATCCTAATAGACATTTCTTTCGCTGGAAGTTTGGGCTTTCTCAAAATTCCCTCAATAAAGGAAGCGTTTAAAAATTGACTTTCATTATTTGGATACCGGTTGACAAAAAAATGTATCATATGCAGAACAGTTTGAAGAATAAGTTCTCAAATTTTCATCAGAAAATATTAGGAACTCAGCTTTTTGCAGCTATTTGAAGTGAAAATATTTAATGAATTTTGCTTTCTGAAAAATCCAGTTTCTGGGATTTCTCACAGAAACGGTAAAAGATACAACATTTTTGCCACATGAAAAAATATACGCCCTGAAATTTCCTATAATGTGATATGTTGAAAAGTTGAATGTTTGAAAAACAACTAATTTCAAGCCATCAAGGGCCAACTCAAACGACCTAAAGCGGCCAGGCAAATTCCATACGGGGTTATAAAATCTGGAGTCTCAATTATATGTACATATGTTTTGTTTTTATTTCTGGAATTAGTTTAAAAGGTCATTAATAAATGAAATGTCCAGAAATGAAAGTTTAAATTTTGAAAAAATTTAAAGTAAAACTTATTTGAATTTTTCTATGAAAATAATTGTTTATGGCTTTTTATGTTGTGAACTGATTGATAAATTATTACCTGAATTATTTTGTTCATAACATCAAAATACATAAAGGTTGAATTTTAATTTTTTTCAATTCGGTAACACTGATTATTTACTTTAAGGATATGTATTTAAATATTGGCTACAATTTGCATAATAATAGTATATTTATATTTAAAATACCTCTATTCCAAAGATATAATTTCTTCGAATGTCTGTGATTCTGTAAAATGAGTATCTGAATTAAATTTTCGAAATTATATGATACCTGTACATATGTTTTGAATTTTTCTGAAATTAGTTTAAAAGGTTATTAATAAATCAGATTTTCAGATATGAGAGTTAAAATCATATATATATGTATATATATATATATATATATATATATATATGAAGTGAAAATTATGTTAATGTTCCAATTAAAATAATTGTTTGTTTTATTCAAGCAACATACATTAATTATTGACTTTAACTTTAATTAGTTGAATATTGGCTATAATTTATATAATAAATGCGTATTTATGTTTAAAATACCTGTAGTACAATTATATCATTTTTTTAAATATTTGTAATGTTATGAAATTAGTACAGTACCGGCCAAAATTGTCAGCCTGCTAAAAAAAATTGTATTAAAAACATGTTTCTCTTTTTTCGTTGTTATCTCGACAATAAATTCGGTTAGAAAGATTTGAAAACCCCGTTAGAAAGCTTATTGAATTTCACTTTGATTGAGGCGAACGAGGCTTATGTATACTTAAGATCAAACTTTACTTTAAGGTAAAGTTGTCTGTTTGTTTAATAGACTGTGGACTACCATATGCGCACACTAACTTTTGTATTACAATTTTTTTCATAATTATTTTATTTTATTGAAATAAATATTTGCATGATGTCGTTTCTAAAATTGTATTACATATTATTATAGTATTCATTTACTATATGTAATATTTCTTTAAAGTAAAAGAAAGTACACGTGATGATTAGAGTCTTGTGTAACAATTTTATGATGTTTTGATATCCGCATCTGTGAATCGCAAGTTCAGCTTCGAACACTAAATTGTGAACATGTAATAAATCGTTTAGTTATGGTTTGTTTTTAAGGTGATTTTATGAATTCAGTATTTAATTTATTTATATACGTGAAGAATTGAATTTGAAATAATTCATATTTAATGTAATGCAATTTTTCCTCTTCTCAAATCAAGATACTTTTAATAATGAAAAGAACCCACATAGGCAAGCGTAGATTAATGAGCGATCGTATTAGGTCCCACGAATAGTTATTGAAAACAATATACAAATATTATTATTGTCGGTTTAAAGAAAACTAGTTTGTTTGGGACATCATTCTTAAGTTATCCCAAAAAAGTATATATTTTTAAAAGCGACTATAATAATATTATTATATTGTTTTAAATATTACCACTAGGAGATCATATCGATCACCAGCTCAATCAAAAATGACGACTCGATATAAGCTCGATAAGCGTGCCTAAAACAAAACCACTCGACCGACCTATTTTCTTCTTGAGCACGCCTCCACATTTTTCATTATAATTTGAGAACAAGTAAATATTTAATTATTATCTTGATCTCATTTCAAAGAGAATATTCTATGCTTCCATTTAACGAAGCTTTAAGTATTTCAATTTACTTCCCTGAAGTAAAGATATTCCTTGAAATCGCTGGAGATTTTTGAAGTTCTGTGAAAAAGACTTCTGGGAAAATTTCAAATAATTTAGGTTTTATTTTAAAAGATTAAAATACGTTATACGTGTATTAAGAAAGTTAAAATTTAGCTACATTCAATGAGTTTAGAAAAATTAATTAAATACATTTTAAGTATTGGTATCCTATTTTCACTTCCTTTCCCTGTTCTCTTTCTGTATTGGAGGTTTTGCAATTAATAATTCTTTATTTCTGAAAATATAGAGTTGCAAAATATTCAATTTACAAGATGTTTCTTTCAACTAAGTGGCTAGGTGTTAGCTCCCCATTCTCTAGGTTTCGGCGAAACTAGCCCTCCTTTTATTTTATTATTATTAAATAAAACAAATTATTTGTTTGATACGATTTGTTTGATTCAAATAAACGATTTCATTAAGTCAAACAAAAATTTTGTTTAAACGTTTTATACTTGAATTAAAGAACGTATTTATTTGATTCAAACAAAAATAATAGTTCTTCATTCATCCGCGTTAGTTTCGGGGCACTGCAGTGCCACTTAGCTTTAGACATTCAAAATGGTGGTGAATCGTTGGATGTATCAGCGTGTTTGCTCGGAATGTGTAAGCTAAGCGAAGCCTTGCAAATTTGAAAGTTTTATTGGGCCAGCTAGAAAAGGGTTGGTTTTCCACCAATTCCAGACCGTTGCCAATTTTATTTTCGCGTAACTTCAGACATCTGTAAGAGAAATGGAAGTGTTTGTATTGCGAAAATTGCTCGAAACCTGGGACCTACCCAGCGATTTAATCGAAAGTTTTGAAGATAAGTTATTTTCTTGCTATATTTTCAACCCTATGAAAAAGATTTAAGGCTTTATTAAATAAATAAATGCAATATAAATAATAATACAGCACGCATGCTCCAAATACCCGCTTTAACAAAACGTTTGATATTGAACCAAGCAAATAATTTTATTGAAAGCAACAAATTCCTTTTTTAAATAAAAATAAAAATTTATTTAAATCGAACAAAATCTGCAATTAATTTAACAGAAAGAAATGTTTAACTTAAACAAGAGGTTTCTTCCATTCAAACAAAATATATATTTAAATCAAAAATATATGGTACATGTTTTTGATAAAGGTCATAACGCCAAATTGTACAACACCAACATTTCTAGTGAGTTGAATGAAAAATACTAAATCAATTATATATATTCTTAGAGACTATTAAGAACAACCCATTCTTGGTAGTATTCAGTATGTTTATTAAACGCTCCTAGGGGCTGTTACACCTTGTAGTTGGTTGGGAGCCTTAAGGGGATTTATTAGAGTTAGAAAACGGGATGCAGGATTCCAGCCGCACGGTTGAATATTTTTATCTGATTTTTTGCATGCGTCATCTAAATATTATTTTGTTTTGCTGACGAGAGGTGGTTTTTCGAAAAAATGTTTATATTTTGTTTAATAATCAAAAAGGAAAGAACAATAGTAGTGACGCTCAGTGTTAGCTGTGTCTGCATTTTCACCGCGTGCCTATGGACCCTTGCCAAAACGCCAGGAGGCAAATACCTCGGAGCGAGTCGAATTATCCGGAACGAATAACCCTTTCATTGTTATGAGATTCAGGCCAGTTACAAAAACTGAAATTATGAAATCATGGCTCAATACAATTTTATTCAGCAGAATTAGTTTATTCATATAATAATTAAAAGGAAGTGAAAAAAAGATTCATGCGCAGAAAAAACAGAAGATAAAGTTCACATCGATTTCACTTGAAAGATTCGCTGCAACAGAAATTAACCTCGTCAAATAAACTTTACACAAAACTGAGATAATTTCGTGTTTTTAAATTGTCTCAGAATAATTCTTCAGTGAAAAACAGTCGTCTGCAAAAACAAAAACTGAAACTCTCGGTATCAGAAATGTTTCTTCGATTGAAAGAAATTTATTTTTATTGCAAGGGATTTCTTCGTCTCAAGGGAATGACTTTTTGTTCTAATGAACATTTGTCTTTAATTGAAAATGATTTTTTTTCAATTTCTATTGAATTTTTGAGTTGCTGAAAAAAATTATGTCAAAGAAACGTTTTCCGTATTTCGAAGCAAGGTATAAGAATTCGAAAGTAACGAAAGTGCAAGATACGTCTTCTACTGAAGAAGGCAAAAGACTACAAGCATAAAGGAGTAAAACTGAAGTTGGAGGTAAATGTTGAAAAAACTGTATGTATAGCTTCTCAATAGTATATTATGCACCTAGGGGGAGAAAAAGTGCCTCTCCCACTTGGCGCATACGATAGTTTTTATAACAAATGGATGATTTCAGACATTTCTCAAAATACAGTAATGATTTGAGTCCATATTAGATTTTGTATAATGAAGCATGAAATTAATTTTAATCTAATTTATGGTAATTTTAGAGGTGATTTATGGTAACTTACCATAAATTGCCCAAAATTCAATTTCAAAATATCTATAAATTTATTTTTTTATACAAAAGCTAGCGCGCCCATTCGCGCGCGTATGGTACCCAAACTTCATTTTTAAAAATTTCCATAAATTTCCGGAAATTTATGAAAATTTTTGGTTCCATAAATAACCAAAAAATTCTACTATCTGCAACCAAAATTTCCTCACAGTTTTTATAGTGAGTGGGCTGATAATCATAAAATGCGAGCTCCTAGATGTATAATTTTCATTATTCACCTCTGACGTCACTTTTCAGTCCCTAGGTAGTAAAAAGTAGAGCTTTAGCCCCGCTTCATAGGCGTCGAAAAGGGCTGAAATCATGCATATTTCACAACAAATTTGTATGATCTCCTGGCGGAAACCAGAAGCGATAAAGCTGTAAAAGATGGATGCAAAGAAATGCAAGGGTTCGTCTACAATAAAAACTGTCCTAACCACGTCTTTCAAATAATTATTTACTTTAAAACGATAAAAATTGGTAGAAAGTACAATTTTTGTAGCAAATATAGATTATTACGCAATTATTACATTATGTTTCCAATTACAATCAAATTATTCCGCCATAAATAAACAAGGTACCTAGGAAGAAGTGGCTATAAACCGAACGGCATTTTAGATTAAGAACAACTAATCAAAGAGATAACTTTCTTGCATGAAGCAAGAGAGAAGCAGCTATTACAGCAGTCAAGTCTCAGATCCGCTCATTGCACTCATTTAAACTTATACGAGAACATTCCTCCGTTACACATTGTCCAATACAAAAAAAAATTGCAATTTTAAAGTCTTGTCTCAATTTTAATTTCTATAACTATTTTTAAACAATTACAAGAGAGAACACCTTCTTTATTTAATGAAATTATTAATATGACGTTTAATTCATACTTCGAAATGCTTCAATTATTTAATGCATAATTCACGGAAAAAAATGTATGAATAAATCACAAATATTGTTAGAAACGAAGTAAAGATCGAATTAATTTCAAATTAGACAGCTTCCGCACTTGAAGTCGCAGAATCTCTTGGGGACGAAATATATTGTTTTTTGAGAGGAAATTAGGCAATACGTATTTTTCTTATTTGCAACAACAATTTCCGCCCAGAAGTTATGAGTATTGGAATTTTGTGTTTTGGTTTTCCAAAAACACATATTTTTGTTTTCAAACATCTGTAACTTTCGACCCAGTTGAGATACTTTTTTCATCTTCTATTTTATTCTTATAGCGTACCTTGTCTTCTCTTGTAATACGCAGGAATATTTAAAGAAAGGTTAAAATTAAGAAAATGGTTGCATCTTATCTTGAAAAATTGAAACTTGATTTTCTCAAAAAACCGATCATTAAATTTTCTGCCAATTTTTTAATTTGAATTTGTGCTTTGATCATGAATATACCTTGTGAGTTTTAGGCTCAGTAACTTTTGTGACCAGTAAATTTTTTTTTCATACAATACATTTTTCTAATTTTCCTCGCAAACAATGAAACATAAAAAATATTAAGATGAATATTTGCACGTCTAAAAAAGTTCTATGAAAAATATATGTTGTTCTTTTGCGAAAACTTTCATTGTTTACGAGAAAAATTAAAAACTTACATGTTTAGGAAAAAAAATTCTTCCGGCATTCAAAAATGGTTCACCTTGCATAAAGCTGATACTATATTTTTATTCTATGAGCAGAAATTGTAAAAAAAAATATGGGGCCACATAAGAAAAATGGGGTTTTCCAGAAAATCTTTTTTATTTTATTTTTTCAAATTTTGAAAACATCAAAAAAATATTTTCGGTAAAACCCCACCTTTTTATCCTTCCAAATATTTTTTAAAGGTTCTGCTGATAGAAAGAAGCATTCTATCACCTTTATGCGGACTGAACCATTCTTGAGGATGGGAGAATTTTTTTTCCTCAATTTGGAATTTTTACTTTTTCTCGTGAACGATGAGAGATATCGCAAAAGAATAACAGGTATTTTTCATAGAACTTTGATATACCTGCACAATTTTATTTTAACATTTTTTTCGCATCTATAATTTTTTGTGAGAAAAAGAAGAAAATTCTATTGTATGAAAAAATATCTCCTGGCCAAAAAAGTTATTTAGCCCACATAAAACTCACAAGATCCTTATCTTCTTGATCCTTTACATGATTCTTAATCCTTGAACTTGATGCTTATCAATGTACAAAATCAAAAATAATTATACATATTCCGTGTATAGTATCTGTGGTTGAAGAAATAAATAATTTTTTAGTCATTTATATTTTTGAAAGCACCTTCCCCCTACACCCCTAAACACGTCAAGAAGGTCAGGGCCTACCCACTTGTTTTTTCACAATCTCAAGCCTTTATCAAATTGTGCCTTGTTGAAAATTTCCATAGATGTACGAGATTCAAAATAGTTGTGTCACCTTAAAAATGTAATCAAATACGTTTTAATCTTATTTAAATATTCCTTCAGTATCATTAATGAATCAAATTTTTTTTAAAGTATAGAGCTGGAATAAAAATATTACAAGTGTGAATAAAGCGCTAATAAAATGAGAATAATCTTGACAGAGTTTTTTCAAGTATAAATTGTCATCCATTTAATCGTTTATGTGAAAATTATATAAAGATTAAAAAGGCCTAACTGCAATAAAAATTAGTGGAGTTATCACCAGAATTCAATGATACATTTCAATTTTAATATTTTTCCAAGATTTGGATTTGAACTTGTAAGTTCGCGAAGCGATTTTTACCAAATTCAGAGGTATAAAAATCTGCGATTTGGGGATACAGTTTCTTGTTTCAAAAACAAAAATTATAATAATTTTTTGCGTTTATATATAGATAGAATATTTACCACTTATATTTTGAATCCTATTTTTTCTTTGATTTACATGATGTACACAATTCAATCTCATTTCAATGTTCATTATTTGAAATTCAAGAGCACAAGATAAAAATGATAATTTTCATCAACCGACGGATAAACATATTTTCTACATCTAAATAAGCATAGTTTGGTACTACTGAAATATAGCGAAGTCGTTTGCTTTAGTAAGCTTTTCTCACAAT
The DNA here is from genome assembly GCA_932195095.1 of Andricus curvator. Classification (NCBI taxonomy): domain Eukaryota; kingdom Metazoa; phylum Arthropoda; class Insecta; order Hymenoptera; family Cynipidae; genus Andricus; species Andricus curvator. Next base: position 180,528 of record CAKNYM010050176.1, on the reverse strand, counting down.
CTTTGCTAGAAAATTCCTAATTTATGTGGTAAGTCTTATTATTCGAATTACTAAGACTTCATAATCAGTAGTTTTCAATTGATTACTTCTCATTCAGATTCAGAGAGTAGCTGTCAACTTTTAAGCACACCTACACTTCTGTATGCACTTTAACATTTCCATTATTACTGCAAATATTAACCGATTTTCATGAATCCTTTTTTTTACTTTCTTCCAATTATATGAATAAGCTAATTCTACTAATTAAAATTGAATCAAGCCATGCTTTCATAATTTCAGTTTTTGTAACCGATCTATTATAACTGCAAATATTAACCGATTTTCATGAATCTTATTTTGCTTTCTTTTAATTATATGAATAAACTAATTCTGCTAATTGAAATTAAATAAAGTCATGCTTTCATAATTGAAGTTTTTGTTACCAACCTGAATCTCATAACAATAAAAAGGTTATTCGTGTCGGACAATTCGACTCGCTTCGGGGTATCTGCCTCCTGAAAATTGACAAGGGTCCATGGGCACGTGGCGAAAATGCAGATACAAATAAAAATGAGTGTCACTGCTATTGTTCTTTCCTTTTTGATTATTAAACCTGGAAATCTGCATCCCGTTTTCTAACTCTAATAAATATCCTTAAACGTGTGGGACAAAGGGGTCAAACGATCATCTGCCTGCACTTATATGGATATGTATGAAAGAATCCCTATAAACGGGCTCTCCTGGCATGTATGAGTGTAGTATGGTAGAAGAGTGAAAGAGCCTAGCTAACGCGAGCTTCCTGAATCTCCGCTCGAGATAACTCCCGGACTGACATCCAGTTTTGGAATTGGGATGGGAATGACCTACGGCCCACATAGCGACCCATAAACAGTCCTCCGTTGTCGTGGTGGCCTACGAACGAATATTCATTGAGTGTCTCACTCAATATGGCCACCCCCCTGAGTCCTAACGGCCTCTCGGGAACATCGGACAACCTCGCCGAGTGATCAGTCTTACCGAAGGAAGAAGAAAGATGGGAGGTGGCAGAGAGGGGAGAGGGGTTGAGCCCGAATGTATCTAACATAACCCCTTTCTCTCAATATGTCTTCCCAGGTAGTCAAATTCAGACAGCGGCTGTGCCCCCGGCTCTTTTAGGAGCTCTGAAAAGAAAACTGAAGAGACAAGCGCAGCAAGCTAGAAGAGCAGCTGCGGGGACTGGAGCATCGGCAACTACATTGAGGCTCAGAAGAGAGTGAGGGGCTAGCAGCCGGCGAATAGGGAGTCTTCGGGGGCTGGACTGCCAGCTGACCAGAGTACTAACCCCTGGGAAGGTACATACCTCAAAGTGGGTGGGGTTGAATCGCTCCAAAGGATGCTGAGGGCTACGAAGGTCCCGGGTAAACTAGGCTAGAAGATCTGTCTGTGGTCCTTTGGTGCTTGAAGGGATTCAACCTACCACTAATGATTCCTGAGTCCCAGACAAAGGCTCTTGCAGTCCTCAACAGGCCCTTCTACCACCTTGGATAGGTCAACTTTAGGATTGCCCATCAGGGACAGAAGAATCCTGTCGGGATAAAGGAAGTTCGAGGACACACCCAAATGATTTCGCTCGGCGTAACCATTACCCACAATAACTTGCACCACATCAAAGGCGCCTCTGCGGTTCTGCAGAAGGTAGTGGCTGCGATGCACACATGTATCTAACTAATCCAGGAAAGTTGTTGATTTCGCGGTATGATAATGGAAGTAGGGGGGGGGGGGCCTGTTTTTTTACGAAAGGGAGTCGACGTTGTCTCCCTGCTAGAACTATGTTCGATGGATCTGATCATGATAGCCACAGACTTCAGAGGAATCGGAAAGCTAGTTATGAGATCGACCTAATTTCCATATGATAGCGAAACCAACCCACTGGAGGAAGTACGTAATACTGGTGGAATACTGCAAGGTAAGGGGTCTCTCTCTTCAGTTGGATTGCGATGCTAACTCCCACTATACTTTGTGGGGTAGCACGGACACCAGCTCATGAGGCAATGATCTATTAAAATATTTATTTACTACTGATTTAGATATTCGCAACACGGGAAATACCCCGACTTTTAATAACTCAGCCAGGGGAAAAGTCGTTGGCCTCACACTCTGTACCAGTAGTTTTAGAGACAATATTAAGAAGTGGAGAGTCTTATAAGAACCAACTCTCTCAGATCACTCACAGATAGAGTTTGTGTGGGAATCTACCGTATCCGCGGGCCAGAAATCTGAGAAGAACGGACTGGGACCAGTATTCCAAGGAACTAAAGAGTGAACTCTCGGAGGTGTCCAGGTCAATTAGAGACTTGGACACCTAGGAGATGGCAGCCAATATTTTCACGATGGCCATCAAATCTACTTATGAAAATAACTGTCGACCCACAAGAGTCCGAAATGCTGAAGACGGTGGAACGGAAAACTCGAAGACCTTCGCAGGGAAACCAAAAAGAGGTTTAGACGTGCCAGTACTGGCAAAACGGATAAACTTTGGAACTCATTTATAACGATGAGAAATGAATTTAGATTGATATGTTCGCGAGAAGATCTTATCGAGTAGGCCACTTCACAAAGAGCAACACGCCTATAGGGCTAGTCATTTTACCTAAACGGCCCTAAGAGGAGCAGTAAACCTAATCAAAGGGCAACTGAAGGAAAAAGGTGTCGCGATTTACACATTTATGGATATCGAAGGAGCTCTTGACTACACCTCTGGAGAGATGATTAGGGCGGACAAGATTGCATATCATGTGCCAACTGCACTCGTTAAATAGACCTGCCACAATGCCACATATTGGGCAGCAGAAAACTAACTGCTGCGGTGCTTGGTAGTTCATGAACTGCTGCATCTACTCACAAGTCAGGGTAACCACGTTATAGGCTACGCGGACGATATACTGGTCATCGTGCGCAGCCGGCATCTGGATGCTCTTCCGGGTTAATGCAGCAAGCACTGGGGATTGTGAATTCCTGGAGCAAGAAGACCGGAACATCTGTAAATCCGAGTAAGATGAATGCAATTGTATTCACTAGACGGTCCAAGTGGGGAACCACGAGTATACTGAAATTGGGAGGACAACAACTGGAAATCAAAGAACGAGCTACCTAGAAAACAAGAGCAAAAAGCTCATAGTGACCCTATGACTCTGTAGGAGTGTCATAGGGAAAAGCTGAGGCTTGAAACGGGAGGCACTTATGTGGATTTATACAGCGATACTGCGACCCAGGCTAACTTATGTGGCGGTGGTCTGTTGGAGCAGGGTCGAACTATCCACTGTCAAGTCCCGACTGAAAAGCATCAGGGGACTGGTTCTAAGATGCGTCACTGGTGCCTCGAAGTCGACACCCACAATGGCAATTGGGCGCGAAAGGATCTTGATGGAAGTGCGGATCACAACCGGTATCCCGAGTAAGCCGACCCTGAGCATGCTCAGGGACAAGACGCCCATTCGCTTTCTCTTCGACAAGAAGTATTGTGTTAGCCTATCTACGAAAGAGAAAAGGGTTAACGGCGAGGCTCTCCTGCCAAGTGATGGGGACACTTTGTTCACAGATATCTCCGGAAACAAGGAGAATTCAGGAGGTGGTGTCCATCTGAGATTATTGCCGTGCTCCAGTGCGTCTACAAGGCACAGGATTATGGCAAAAAAATCCGTATTTGCTCAGACAGCAGGGCTGCTATAATGTCCCTGAATGGAACAACGACTACGTGGCTACTAGTATCGCAGTGATTTGAGGCACTGAAAAATCCAGCGACGGAAAACGAAGTGACTCTACTTGAGATCCCTGGACACAGTGGCATCAAAGGCAATGAGATCTCGGACAGGCTAGCAAAACTAGCAGCAAGAGAATACCTTGCTGGTACTGCATCAGTTGAAGACATTTCCAGTAGGTTAGTCACTGAAGAAATCAACAGTTGGCTGACCGAGAATGATTAGAAGGAGTGGAGGATGGCCATTGGTTTTAGTCAGGCCAAAACACTCGTGGGTTTAAATTGAAACCCTAATCAAGCGAAGGAAATACTCAAGATCGGGAGAAACGAAGTCAAGGCCCTAACAGAAATGTTTATAGGATATGGTATCCTCAGCTATCACAGACATAAGATATGGATCGCAGATAACCCTCTCTGCCGCCTGTGCGTAGAGGATGATGAGACAGCTATTCATATCCTTTATCACTGCCCCGCCATTTTGGGGAAGCGTCTGGCACTCACGGACTGTAACTGCATCAGTGAGTCAGACATATCGGCCAATAGCGTGGCTGCAGTCGTCGCCGCTGAACATGTAAACTGTATGAATAACTAATTTTCATAGTAAGCAAAGAATTGTGAGTTTCACTTTTGTGGGTGAGTTGGATCTCCTTCTTCGCATTGCAATAAGCACTGCACGAGATTGTTAGCCTTATTATTTGAAATTGTAAGAAAGTTCAGTGACACAACTAGAAACGTGTAGGGCCCCTCCGCAAAATTTTGTAGAAGGTCGGTTTGAAATTAAAAAAGAAGAACGACTTATAACTTGCTCATCAGTAAAACAACAGATTTTCGCTTCCACTGACTTTTTACAAAATGCAATCAATTCTCGGAAACTATTTTATAATGTTTTCTCTTTCATCATAATATTAAGTGAGATAATTATTATGAATAAACATAGTGAATAACTCTACTTTATACTTCAATACTGTTTTTTTTTGTTTTGTACAAAATTTTCAGAATTTAAAAATATTCTGAAGAATTATATAAAAAAGAATACTTTTTTTACATTATTTCTGCTATGAAATTTTCTGCTTATAATATTTTTAATTTCTTATAACACTAAAAATGATCAGGATCGTACTTGATTAAGCCACTCAGGTTCAAATATTATATTATTTGGAAGAATTTTTTTTGTTAGAATAATGCATTGTTTCCGACGTATCATTTTTTGACACAATAATTTAAAAATAATTTGTCATAAAATTTTAGTTCAAATTGATTTCCAATTATAACGTAGTAATAATTTTTTTTTAACCTTTTCACATATTGTTCAGATTTCTAACAACAATCAAATCTACCATATAACTGTGATATCGCGATCTTTAGAAATTATTTCTCGGAACCGAACAAGTTTTTTTTTTGTATTAAACAGTTTTTATTCTAATTCAGCATCCCCATATCTCATGAGAAAAATTTTATTTTTGCAAAAAATTTAAATTTGAATCACTGTTCAATGTTTGTCTCATCTTAAAATAGTGATTTCGATTTTGCATTTGATATATTATTACGATGTTTAAACTATTTTTTATTTATATATAATATCAGTTATGTAAATGAATATTGTGTTTTAAATAAAGTGAGATGATAATAAAATCAAATTAAAAATTCCAAAAATTTCATTCGAGAACATTTTTTCAAGTCTTAGTTTTCAATAATACAAAATATGTACTTTTTAAAAATTGTAATTTCAATCATTTTATAATAATACATATAAATTACTAATAATGTATTTACTGTGTGAGTTTATACTTCTAAGCAAAATATTGTTCCCAAGCTCGTCACAAAATATTATATATCATCTGTAAGAGATTAATTAAAACAATTCTAAGTAAACATTTATTATTATTTCTTAGCTGGCCACGTTTTTCTCAGAGAAACCGCTTGACCGAGAGTATGTCAGAAAAATCTAAGCGGTTCCGTAGCTCACTTGACTAACGCGTGCGCTAGATTTAGGTATTAGGACAGGTTTTAGGTAGTTCGGTAGGGTTCGATTCCCCAGCGGGGACGATTTTTCAAAGCGTTTGAGCGTGCGATCATATGTGTGACTCTGTGACTCTGTGCGTGCAATTGTGTAAGAAGAATCGTAAATTAAGTGCAGTAATCATACATAAAATAATTTTTTTCTTTTCAAGTCGATTGACATTTTACATGAATTTTGTTGTTGTTATATATTGATGATAATGATAGTCGTTATATATATATGCGTTACAATGCGAAATCGGCAAAGTTACTCCTCACAGAAGGGTTACTACACGAAATAGTAACTCTTCTTCTCGCTGCGTGTGGACGGTTACCAAGTGGTGCAGTGCATCCTATTATTTTCAATTGTTCATCCTACTCTTTTAAAAATTTATTTTAACTTACCTGAACAAAACATAGTAATTTTAACAAAATTCACAGACGAAAAGCTGCGCTTTAATTAAAAATAGTTAGAACTACTGGTTTAGAGAGTTCTTCCAACGATCCACTTTTTTCCGTGCAATAATGATAACAATGTTTGATAATAAAGAAATAAATTTTAAATCCATAAATGTTTCTTTAATTTATATATATAACCTCTAAATATTGATAAGTGCGCATTCTTTTATTAAGTACAGGTATTTTTATCAAAGAAAGCTATTCCCTATATTTTGAATTTGAGGAATCGTTTCAATCACCTACTTTTATAAAAGCTTAATATTAAAAGTAAGCATCTCTATAAATAAAATCTCATGTTCTACAAGATCCAAGGACATATATTTTTCACAATAATTTTTTCTTAATGTTTCATAATTTTTTATATATAATGCGAATTTGTTGGGTACAGTACTGCACTTTTATGCCACAAACCTTCTGCAATAGTTTCAATTATAAAGTGTTTTACTTGTTGAAGCTGCTTAACAGATAACTCATAAAGACTTTGATCGACACATAGCCTGAGTTTTTTCAGGAGAATAAATGTAGAATTCCGAATTAAAAATGGGTAGTATGAGTTCTTTAATCCTGCTAGCTCCATTGATACCAAATTGTCACCATACAGGAAGAATCATTTGATCCTGGCGCACATAAAACATTATAAAATAGATATAGAATAGATCTAAAACTGACAGGCACAAATTTTAACAACTTCACTTTTTCACTTTTACACAAACTCAATATCATTATACTTCCCTCCAAGATACTTCAAGTCCAATTCATTATCAAAGCATATTTATTTCAGTTGACTAAGTTGTTTACCGCTGGCACTGAACATTTCTGCCATTCTGCAGGGTCGTAATCCAGGAAATTCATGTTGTATATCCATAGATTTTCCTGCACTACAATTTGCTTAAAACTGTTTTATATCTGTAATAGCTTATATTTTATTGAACTTCAGTTCGTTCAATTTCTTCGTTAGAATAAAATCTGTCGCACCTCTGATTTTTTTGAGTTTTTCGGCATTAATTTTCAATTAAATTTAGATTTCTGAAATTCCTTGACACTTCTTCAAAGTGAATTCGTTCTTGAATTAATTGTAATAATTATTTGAATTAATGAGGTCTGAGAAACCAAATCTTAAACCGCCCAGCCTCTAGTTTCAACATAAGTGGTGCATCACTAAATGCGCAATGACAAATCGAAATACCAACGTGTACTTCTGGAATGTTTAAACAAGAGAAAGACAACAATTCGTTTGTCAGTAGAAATCGAAAGAGGGTAGCTGAACAATTTTCTATTTGAAAAATTTCAAAGAGATGATTTCATTTGAGTGACATACGTTTGAAATGTTTAAACAATCTGTTTGTCGGTATGGAATCAAAAGAGAACTGATTATGAATTTGTTATTAAAAAATACCAAAGTGATAACTTCAGACGAATAAAGTATAGTTTTGAATAATTAGACCAAATTGTTCATTAAAAAAACTTCTGAAAGAAGACCACATTCTCGACATAGCGAATTTATATATCATGTCAACTAATAAATAGCATACGATTATTGAGATGGAAGTTCAGTGACGTCAGAAATTTCATTTCTTGGAATGTCATTCATGTCGGTAAGTAGGAATTGTTGTCCAGCACCAACCAATCTTATGTATACATATAACCATAAGTTAAAAATTAGAGTATAGTGTATGTATGTATGTATAGTGTATATTATGGTAAATTATGGTGCAGTATAGTCGGCCTGACTGTTTATGGTTTAAAATTACTTATTTTACTACCAACAGCTCACGTTAGACACTGCGTCGACGAAGTATGTTAGTCATACGTTGAGGATATCTTTCCTTTGGTTTTAATAACAAATTCCTTAGCAGTTCCCCTTATAGAATTGCACAAAAAAACATAATCCTCACGCTAGGCAGTATTTGATTTTATAATCTTTAAATATCAGATAGATATGCATAACTTGTCTACAAATACAGGTGAGGTGTTGGCTTAGGTTCTATACAATAATAATTTCACAGTCAAGGTACATATTTTATTTATTGCATACCGATCGCGAACAAAGGCGCGAAGAACCTGAGATTTGAATTTTAAGAACTGTTTACACCAAACTTGTGAATTGAAAAATGAAAGACAGGCTCGCATACTTATGATGTAGTTATAAAATGTTGAAACAATTCGTTTGTCAGTCACCTCATACGGAGTACCGCCAAGGAAATTGTTAATGAAAACTCAAAATTTCTTCTTGGAAAAATGATTCTTAAATTTGAAAAACAAAAATTCAGTGCAATTATCACATGTTCTGAAGCATAAAGCTCCTAGATTTAGCACGGACAGGGAGCACGTTTTTTAGCATGGAACATAAAACCTGGCGGAAACATGTCGGTAACAGGAATCTGTGGTTAGAACCTCCTTGCTTTTCTGCTTACGTTAACGTAATTTTTTGAAGTCACGTGCTTTTGTTTATCATGTAGAAAACAGGTGATGTCTCAAATTATATATATATATATATATATATATATATATATATATTGTCATTTAGGTAAGTAATATACATATATTCATATATTACTTACTTAAATGACAACTTTCGTCGAGCCTGCAAAGCCAGCACTTAAAGGTGGGAGGTAAATTATAAAGTAGCGCACGACGGTGAGAGGCTCTACAGTACCGTCTGAACGCTGGTTCTTTTACTGCAGAATAAATATCGGATAAGCCAATACGAACGATGCGATTAAATATTTTGTGCGGAAATCAACATGTCAGTCTTCAAAGTTCCGACAATCTAAGATCACGAGTGAATTTTTTCATGTAATTAAGTACGTCTATGAATGACATTTTTCTGGAAATAGACCAGAGTATCGTTCGTTCGCGATTGAAGTAATCATTATCGTGTGCGCTAGAGCGTTGTCGTGTGCGGTGTTATAGTGTCTTAATAAATATACATATAGTTTGCCACAACGAATTACCATAATTAAGGGTGAGGTCCTAATCATCGTTATTCTCCGCAGATTAAGCTATGTCGAATGTCATATAGAAACAATTTTACATGTTTTTTTTAACAAGCATTATAATTTGCTATTCTATCTCTCACTTTCATCTAACATTTTCAGCTGAAGTTTTCATCTGATACTTTCAAACCCACTGCACTGAAGCGAACGGTATTCAGCAGAGTTAATAAGTACATTTACCTGAAGCAGTTTTGCTGATTCAATTAGAACTGATATTTCAATTTTCCACTAAATAAGTGCCGCTCTTTCTAAAAAGTGAATATATCGGTAATGGAATTAGAGTTTATGGACTTCCAAGTTTGCCTACGAATTATGAAAAAGTCGAACTTCATCTCAACTGCATTAATTGATACACAACTTTGTTCATTATGCTATATGTGACATAAAGTTTCCTTGCAAATAATAGCTCAACCACGTATGGGAAAATTCTCTATTCAACGGTATTTAAAATTGACATAGCACAGTCTTCATTATCAATCTACATTTATAGGGTGGTTCAAAATTACCTTTTTTATCGAGAGCAGCGATCCTCTCAACTCTGTTTCAAATCCGAAGAAAGAAATTGCTTTTTTTTCTTCTAAATTTTGATTTTAACAGGTGCTGTCGGGTACTCGAAAAGATCTACTAAAAGGATAGATACTAAATGGAAAAAATCACTTTTTCGGGTTTTTGGAATGCCTTCTGTGAGTTCGGGAAAATGTTACGCGAAAGTTATAGGCCTTGTAACGGACTTTCTAAAAAATAATTATATGTATCAATCAAATGGATTTACCGTCCCTAAAACACCCCTGCAGTTCTCCGGAAAGATCCCCTGAATCACAAAATTGTAATTCTGCACGAAATCTACACCTCTGAGCACTTTTCTCGTTTTGTTTTTCTAAAATACGATTCTTGGTTTAGAGAAGCAATTCTAAACATTTTAAAGCAATTTTAATTAATTTGAGCAAATCGTTTTTTCTTAAAAAGTCGGCTTTTTTCTAACAGAAATTAAATTAGGGTTGCCTTTTTATATATTGTATATGTTGACGTGTTTCGACATAATTCGACCCCAGAAGTTCAAAAATACAATTTAAAAAAAAAATTCTATGTGACTGTGTAACTTTTTTCTGTTCACTATATCTCGATAAGCAAAAGAGCTACGAACATGAAATTAAGGCGCATCGTAGCTACGATTAATATCCAGATCTGATAGGATTTTAAGCTAGATCGGCAATTTGGATGTTTTTTTTTAGTTTGGAGATTTCAAAAAAAAATTTACCTTGTTTATATGAGAAAAAACTTTTTTGGTATTCAAAATACTACTATAAGAGATAGAGTTTATTTGTTCGGGTCTTCGAGGAGCGTCGATCGACCTACTGCTGAAACTTTTGTGACCTACTCGTACCGACTTATGAGGTTTAAAAAAATGGTTCATTCTGTCTATATGAGAAATCTTTTTTGACATTCAAAATACGACACTAATATATCTACTGTATTTGTTCGCGTCTTCGAGGTACATCGATCGATCTATTGTTTAACCGTTTAGGACCCTCCGGTATTGATTTATAAAGTTTCAAAAAAATTTGTGTATTCTCTTTACATGAGAAAAACTCTGAATACTGTATGTGGCATGTTTGTTCGCGTCTTCAAAACACGCCGTATGGCATATTGACGAACCTTCTATGAGATCTTATGATCTCAAAAAATACCGAGTTATAAATTAAAAAAATATATTTTTCATCTTGTTGATATGAGAAAAACTTTTTTAATATTGGGAATACAACATTAATGTATATGATATATTTTCTTGTGTCTTTAAGACGCATCGAATTATTGACTTTTTTGATAAGAGGATTTTTTTTATATTGGGTTGGGTTTATATTGGGAATATATTAGTATTGCAATTGATGTAATTTTATTGTTGGCGTCTTCAAGACGCGTGAATTGATGTATAAAAGAACTTTCAAGAACTATTCTTGATTAATCAATAGCGACTTAGAAAGTTCAAAAGAAAAGTTACATTGCTTCTATGAAGAAAACCTTTGTTTTAATTTGAAATATAATACTACCGTAAGTTAAAAAGTTGTTGATTGTAACAGAATACATCGATTGCCATGTTTCTGGGCTTTCTAATTTTTTGAAAATAAGGTTTTGGGTAAGACAGAAATATAAGCTTGAAAAATATTGAAAGTATCAATTTTTCCTTTTGTTAGGGAAAAACCTCCCTCTTTGAGGAAGCAAATTCATTTAATATCTGTGAGGAAGCAAAATGCTCATAAAATGTGCACCAATAAATGCACCCATAGTACTTCGCAGCGGTATTTCTCTATTTTCTGTTATAAATATTTTAAAAAACGATGGTTGAAAGCATCAGTTTAATTTTTTTATTCATTATTAAAAAAAAAAAAAATAACTATAAGTTATGTTCAGTATTTTATCGACTTGTCCTAAAGAAGTTCACTTTTTTCTCATCAATGTGCGGTCGAAGTTACCTTTTTTATATGGCATATCTTGATATCTTAGCTTTACTATTTAACAAATTATTTCCGGTTTAAAGAGGGTTTCCAGAAAATTAAGGAATGAATTTTGATTCTTGGTAATATCTAGTCATTGTTGAAGTCAATACGTTTCATTGTTTATATTTCTCAATTCTGTAAACAGTTACTTATACAGGGAAAACTTTTTAGACAGCAGAAATTCAATACTGTCTCTCAGAACATACCCTAATAGCACGGAACGTTGCAGGGACGTTCCTGGAACGTTCCACTGGGACCTGAGGGGGACTTACCGTTATTGTTATTATTAACAATAAATATTACGTAAACCGTAAGAGATAGGTAAAAATCAAGGTCAGCTTATAATAAGTATATCATATTGTGATATACTATACGCGGTTCTCAAAACTCAAAAATGACGTTCATTTTTACATATCTCTTACGGTTTACGAGATATTTGTAATTACAAATAGCAAGAACGATGAGGCCCCTTCAGGCCGCAGTAGGACGTTCCTGGAACTTCCCAGTAGAACGTTCCAAATGGCGGACACTTCAAAAATGAGCTGGAACGTTCCAGGGACGTTCCTGAAATGTTCTGTGCTATAAGGATATTGATAGACAATGTAGAGTAACATTTTATAAGAAACGAAATTATGTACAATATTGTTTTACAATTTGACAAAATACTAAAAATAACTAATAATTGAAGGTGTTGGTCAAAACCGACTTGGAATTTTTCCTCATAGATACGGCATTGTCCCAATATATATTTTCTCTTCACGTATTTGAGAACAAAATAAAGAAACCCTGCCAAATATCTGGAATTTTGCTTGATATTTGGATCGATGAAATTTTAGAAGACCTACCCTTGTGCTGAGAAAATTATTATTTTGTGTGAAAATATTAATTTTCCAAAAGGGAGAAATGTACGGATAGCAGACGCCAGCATCTGAACGGCAAGAACCGTTGGCAAATTGATTTTTTTACGGAAAATTCTGTCATCGAGGAAGCATTCTCGGAGGTCTTCTTATATCCTAAGACCCAGGACTTGATGGTGGTGAACATAAATTTCCCGAAACACTTCATGAAACTGAGCAAGAACCGGAGAAAATTGACAGGTCCCATGTGTGAAGATCATGAGATTGTAGTTTTAAGCCAATGGTAGGCAGTGCAGGCTGTGACTCTAGCGCTCAAAACGACACGCTCACGATGCAACGACATCGGGGCGCTCTTTCTTATATACGTCGAGTGGAGGCGTAGAACCTCTCAATTTTCTCCGGTCCTTGCTCCGTTTCGCGAAGTATTTCGCGAAATTTATATTCACCATCATCAAGCCGTGGGTCTTGGGATATTAGGAGACCCCCGAGAATACTTTTCAGATATCAAAGTTGTATGTAAAAAAATAAATTTGCAAATGGTTCTCGCAATTCAGATGCTGGCGTCTGCTATCCGTACATTTCTCCCTTATGATAAATGAATATTTTCGCTCGAAATATTCATTTCCTCAGCACAAGGGTAGGTCTTCTAAAATTGCATACATCCGAGGATCACGCTAAACCCCGAATATTTGGTAAGTTTTCTTTCTTTCGTTCTTAAATGCGTGCAGAGAAAATATACTATATCAGGATAGTGCCGTACCTATCAAAAAGAAAATTCAAAGTCGTATTTGAATAGAATCCTCAAACGTTTTAACAATTTAGTATCAAAAAAATTAAATGTATGTTTTGAACAATTCATAGTTGTGATATTTATAGCAGAAAATAAAAAAATTTCCATATTTCTTGGAAAATATTTGCTTGAACAAATAGGGTGTTGTTAGGTAATGAAGCTGAGGTATCAAAAACGAATATGAAGTGTATTGAAAGGCAACCTTAATTATGATATAGAGGGAGGCTTTCCGTAACAAAAGAAAAAAATGTATACTTTCAATATTTTTCAAGCTTATGTTTCTGTGTTCCCGAAAATTTTATTTGCAGAAAATCAGAGGGCCCATCAAAATCTCAATTGATGTGTTCTGCTACCATTGGAAATTTTTTAACCTATGGTAGTTTTATATTTCAAATTAAAACCTCATTGAAACAATGTAACTTTCCTTAAAACTTTCTGAGTAGCTATTGATTCATCAATAATGGTCTTCAAAAGTTCGCCAATAGATCAATCTACGCATCTCGAAGAAGCGATCAAATATATGATATACATTATAGTTGTATTCCCAATACTAAAAAAGTTTTCCTCATGTCAACAAGATAAACAATATATTTGTTAAATTTACAAAACGGTATTGCTAGATCATAAGAGGTCATAGAAGGTTCGTTGATAGGTCATTCGACGTGTCTCGAAGACGCAAACAAACAATTCAGAGACAGTACTGTAGTACTCCTCATATGAACAAAGTTTTTCTCATATGAATAGAATGCACCATTTTTTTAAAACTTCATAAATTGGTACTGGTCGGTCATAAGAGGTTCATCAATAGGTCAATCGATGCGCCTCAAGGACGCGAATAAAAACTCTAGATGTAATACTGTCGTGTTTTGAATATCAAAAAACTTTTTTCATATAAACAGGATAAACCACTTTTTTGAAACTTCACAAATCGATACGGTTG
>CAKNYM010050176.1:130277-161278 GCA_932195095.1 Andricus curvator | reverse complement strand
ATAATATATATATATTGTTTGGTTTCGGTTTCGATTCCAGGGATGGTCCCGAAGGAATAACTCCTAAGCGGAGGCGTAACAACCGTGCCGAAAGCTGAATGGCACCTGGGTTAGGTGTCTCAAACGGTGACTCTGGGATACCGGGCGACCTCTCAGAGTATCAGCCTTATCCTTGCACGCGGGACTCTACAAGGATGGACTAACCCTTTCCCTAGCTGCTCCTGGGAACAACAATGAAACCACCAAAACACCAAAATGTTGTAGATGCGGTTCAAGACAATCGAACGCGCAGAGCACCCGACAATGGGTCGGCAAACAATGCCGATCAGCCTAGAGTTCGGGGTGCTGAAAATAATTTAGATGGAAACACGACGACGAATCGGCGAAATGCCCACATTGAGTGGACGGATCGACTCAGGGATGACGTGCTAGACTGCTACGATGCCAGCATTATCCCTGTTCGCGGAGGCTTTATGGCGCGTATGCACACTCTGTGGTGCCAGAAACACCCAGAGCTTCAGCACGTTTCGCATCAGTCTTTGCGAAATCAAGCCGACTACCTCCGGAAAAATGGATATGTACGCGGAGCGCTTCCCCAACCGCTGCTTTATCAAATTGCAGACGAAGATGAGGAAGCGACATTGAGACCAACCGCAGAAAGCAGGCACCTTCTGAGAGATGATCGCAATTTCATTACTAGAAGGAACATTAACATGCAAGTTCCTCCTAAGCCCGAAGATCTGGCTGAAATCGATGCCTTCCTTCGTGGAGATATCTCGCAAGAGTCCGACCTCTGGACCATCAATTGCTCAGTGTATGGTGCTGCGAGAACTTTGGCTGATTCAAATTGAAGGCTTAAACCAACGATGGATCAAAAGACCAAAAGGCGCTTGCATCAACTGAACAAGAAGATTTGATGGCCAAGACAGAATGCGTCCCGTGTTCAATGTGTGATTGACTACATAACATCTGGTAGACCGTTTACGGAAAGGGTTCGAAAGTTCGCCCAAGAACTAAGGATCTTGAATCACACACTAAACAATTCAAAGCTGCTGACAATCAAGCAGCATATTGTTGACCAAATACGGCTGTTATCTGACGCAAGGAGGAGAATACAGAAGAGGGAGAGATGGATCAGGGAGAAACAACAGTTTCTCGCTGACCCATAGCGCCTCTTCAGCGATCTACCTGTTTCTGTAAAAAATCCACACAAGGCCAAGGAGGTAGAGACTTTTTGGAGAGAGGTGTACAAGATCCCGAAAACACTAAAGTTGAAAGAAGATACTGAAAATATCATCCGCTTCCAGGAGTTTTGCGACAACCTCATAAAATCTGAGGAGGAATGTCCATCAATCACTGCCGAAGAGGTGAAAAAAGCACTTAGAGGCACGAAGAACTTTTCCGCTGCTGGACCAGATTGTATCAAGAACTTTTGGTGGAAGAAGTTTACTTTTACACACCAACATTTGGCCCGCATATTCACCTCATATTTAAAGTTGGAGACGCCCATTCCGCAGTGGCTGGTGTTAGGACGCACTATACTTTTGCCAAAAAAAGGCAACTTGTCCAACCCAGAGAATTACAGGCCAATAACTTGTTTGAACACGCTGTATAAGATCTTTACAGCCGTCCTCAACAACAGGATTGTTCGACGAATTGAGCCTGTATGGCGAGAGATGTGCGAACAACGTGGCTCGAAAAAAGATGTAGCAGGCTGTCGAGAGAACCTGCTAATTGACAGGTGTGTCTGTAAAGACGCTGCAGCCCATCAGCGCGTCCTGTCAATGGCCTGGATTGACTATCGGAAAGCTTTCGATTCAACCTCACATAGACTTATCATCTGTCTGTTGGAAAGCTTGAAGGTACATCCACACATAGTGAGATGCATAGAGAGATTGATGCCTCTTTTGAAAACTAGATTTACTATCTCATCTAAAAATTATCGTGTGACAACGAACAGCGTCACCTTCCAGAGGGGCGTCTTTGAAGGTGATACCATGAGCCCTTTGCTTTTTCCATCACACTTTTGCCTCTATCTCTCGCACTACGAAATTCTCCTGGATACCTCTGTGGTGACACTAATTAGCGCGAGCATAAGGTCACTCATGTATTTTATATGGATGACCTGAAGATCTATGCCTCTGGTAAAAACAAACTTCAAACTGCTATAAATATTGTCAAGAACTACACAGGAGAGATTGGGATGGACTTTGGCTTCGACAAGTGTGCCAAAATTTATCTGAAGAAAGGAAAGATTACTGGCGTTCCCAAGGACCCTGAGCTTGTGGATATAAGTGTTATCAGACATCTTAATACTGGAGAGACCTATACATACCTGGGCGTGCCTCAAAACCGCATTCAGGACGTAACATCAGTGAAGGAGCCTCTCCGAAGCAGATACAAGCAGCTTCTTCGACAGATTTGGTCTTCCAATCTGTCGGCGTTGAACAAGTTATCTGGGACTAACATGCTTGCCGTCCCGGTTCTACTCTACTCGTTTGGGGTAGTTCAATGGACGAAGAACGAGCTTAAGGCCCTTGATGTCATTACACGTAAGATCATGCATATGCATAAAAGCTTGCATATCAATTCGTCAGTTCCGCGATTATATATGTCACGCCGTCAAGGCGGACGCAGACTTCTGAATCTCCAGTGTCTTCATAACCGGATTCTTCTAAGTACAGCTTACATCGTTGCGAATGGCAGAGATCCTCTCCTAAAGATGGTCAGGAACCACGAAATGATTGGCGAAGGAGCGTTCCTTTACAAAGCCGCGGAGCAAGCGGCCGAAACCCTTGGCCTGAATTTTAACATCAGAAGGGAGGAAAGTGCATTACTTCTTCTAGATGCTTCACTTCTAAAAATCAAAGTGAAGAAAGCAGAGGTGGAAAATTTTCATCAAGAGCTACTCCACAAGAAAATGCACGGAAACTTTCACAGAAATGTAGAAAAACAGTCCTTGTCGAAGGAGCAAACTTTTGCTTTCCTCAAATCATCAGGGCTTAATTCAGGTACAGAGGGTTTTATTTTCGCATGCCAGGACGGTGTCATTTCCACCTTAGCATACCCTGAGCGCATTTTATGTCAAGAAGTTCCCAGGGATAGGTGCAGAGCGTGTCATGCACACGCTGAGTACCTAGAACACATACTATCAGGGTGTCCGACCCACGCGGGAACGACGTATATCTATAGACATTATGCGGCCGTAAGAGTGCTTTATTACCATCTTTGTCGCTCTTACGGTGTTGGCCGCGACCCTGCCCTGCCGAACGCTCCAAAGGAGATAGAGTCGATTGTCCGAAACGATAAGTGCCAAATTTTCTGGAACTACGATTTTCGGGCAGCAGTCTCCGTTGCGCACTCGAGGCCTGACATTGTTCTCCAAGACTTCGAGAAACGAACTATATTCGTGATCGAATTCTCGGCTCCGTCCGAATACAACATCACTGCAAAGGAGAAAGAAAAAGAGGAGAGGTATCAAGACCTTAAAAGAGAGCTACAACGACTGTACCCAAAATATTTGGTACAAGTAATTGTCCTTGTGATAGGTGCTCTCGGAGGTGCGAAACTATCACTGGCTCGTAACCTTAAAGCCATACCCGCGTGCCAAAAATATGCCAAGGCACTTGCGAGATGGATGCAGAAAGCTGTCATCCTTGGGTCGCTTCGTGTCCTCAAGACACACGAGGGTTTCGCCGGCCTGTCGTTGTGATTTTGTCGTTGCCTATGACAACCCATCTCACGGTTGTGAGACGTGGCCATAGGTGTGATTTACCGCGTTGCTACTGGGGGCTATTGACATTTTGTTGGATGGCAGTTGCTCTTAGTGGGACCCTGCGGTGGTTGTTTAACTTTTTTTTTTTTTTAATTATATATATATATAAGGGTGGTTCAAAAAAATCGACTATTTTTTTCGAAAACCTCACATAAAAACTTCCGGAAAGGTCTAAAAAGACGCTTGTGAAAAGCAGAGCTCTTAATATTAATATTCAGAGGTCACTTATTTATCGTTTTTTTTTTAATTTTTGGCAAAAATTTGAAATTTATCACTAATTATCGTAATTGTTTTTTCGGAAATTCCAAATTAAAAAAAAATTTTCACATGCTATTTAAATGGGAAATAGAAATTCGCGATGAGCGACCTCTAAATATTAATATTGAGAGCTATGCTTTTAACAGGCGTCTTTTTACTCCTTTCCGGAAGTTTTTATGCGGGGGTATTGAAAAAAAAAGTCGATCCTTTTGAACCAGCCTAATATATATACTGTAAACATATATCTCACGGTCGTGAGACATGGTTACAGCTGAAATTTTACAGCGATTTCGCTGGGAGCGGGTGCAATTTTTCAGATTAGCACCCGCTCCCGGCGAAATCCTGTGGTTGTCCTTATGACAAACTCTTAACTATATATATAAATATATTAATATATATTATTATATAATCAGTTAGGCCGTCAATCAAATCAAATACAAAAAAGGTCTTGACTTTAGTCCTGCCTTGAAATTATTAACAAAATTATAATGAAATTATTTACTTTTAATTCAGTAAAGGCATATTTCACTGATTATTGATCATGTTCTGAGGATATAAATTTCTAACTTTTTGTTCACATGCGACATCAGAAGATAATTTTACAAATCATCACTATATTTTGAATTTAGAAAATTTACTTTTCTAAAATCATATGTTATAGGGGAAATACGGAAAATTATTTATGAAAAAAAACCTTTGACACGTTATATGGTAATAGGAAAGTAAGAATTACAAAAATCTCAATTATATTCTGTGGATTCACAGTAAATTCAAGAAGGAACATTTTTTAAACGTCAACTAAGATTAGATAATCGAATTGATATCATATTTTGTTTTCTTGAAATGTCGACAAACAGTAGTTAAAAATTCAATTGTGTTTATATAACTACGATATAGAATATTGCATTTCTGTTATAAACTAATGTTTCGAACTCGTCCAGGTGGTGAAGAGGTGTTCTTCTTCATGATTTCTAGTTTAGAGTACGATTCTTGGCGCTCCGATATTTTTCAGATTATTCTCATGACTAAATTTTTAATTAAATGGGGTTGAATATTCAGCCCTGATAGTTCCATAAAAGTCAAACGAATTCATCTATTGTGCACTAATAATTTACTGTAGTAAAAAAGTTAGTACTTCAATTTTACAGTGTTAGTGAATGCGTTTTTAGTGTAAACAATTATTCCAAAGTTTGTACTGCCTTCATATAATTATGTTTGTTATGAAACGGTTGTAAAAGTTGAAACTGCGTGCCCGTGAACGGGCAGAAGTGAATGTTGAAAGGGAGTAAGAGGGAGGGAGGGTACCTGCATAATGTAAGTGTGCGACTAGAAACAATCATTCCTTCTTGTCAGAGTAATTGTCAAGGTGAGCCAAAAATAATCAATATTATTAATCAGTTTAATGTTAATACAGCTTTTAGTTACTGAAATCACAATGTTTACTCTTCGCCTAGAAATATTTTAAGTTGACCTTCGCGAGCCCTTACACCTTTTTCCCTTTAAGGCAGGAGTCTCAAGGAAATTGTCATTAATGAATTGATTTTCGAGAATTTTTTCTTTAAAGTGTCTTGATAAAACTTTGTGAAACTCTTGTATATTTTCGCATATTTCAAAAATAAAAAACAGGAATTAACAAGTTAATTAAGACTGTTTTAAAGTAAGTCACGTGGTTTTTTGCGCACAGCCTCGGCGTTGAAGGTGCTGATGGCGGTCCTAAAACATAAAACCAAAAAGATTTACATAGATTCTTGATGAAATCTAACTCCGACGTTAAATTTGATAAAGAATCTAAATCTTCTCGGCTTTTTGTTTCAGGACAAAATCGATAACCTCCAAATTGCACACCGATCAGCACCGTTAATGTCGACTATAAATAAAAGCAGCCAAATATACGAATTTAAAAGAAATTAAAAATGTTCTATTTGATAGTTGCTTTGCGATATTTGAAAGTATTCAAAATTAATATGTTGCTACTCCGTGTCGCCTACAATTTTTATTTTTTACGGCCTCAGAAGACTGAAACGAAAATTCATGCATGTTTATTGTTTACAAATTCCAATTATTTAACATACATTAAATCTATTTTCATCTACTTTGCATAATAAATAAGCTATTTAAGAAAAGCAAACTAAAATAACACATTTTTAAACACACTTTTCACTAAAAGTAACTGTCGAGGGACATCCGTCCTGAACTATAAGAGATAGGACAATGGACTTAATTTAGTTTTACTGGGAATTTTATTAGCTTTCATTCTTCTTGAGATTACTTTAAGCGTGAATGCTTGGCAAAGGAGTAGTAATTTACAAAAAAATACATAAAATCTACACTTTTACACCTGTTTCAAACAATTGTAATGGCTTGAAGATGTCCAAAGGTGTTCAACATTTAAAACATATTTCGATTGTACAGCCACAGGCTAAGGTTCGATTTGGAATTATTTTCATGAAAATATACATAATAACCTCAAAAAAAAGATAATACGTCAAATTAGAAAATCCATCTAGGAGATTTTTTTATTTCGGTCTCTAATGGCCGATTTCACGAACTCTAAGATGTTAATCCTCGATTAACATAATTTTGAGCATGTTCAAAGCGAACGTAGATCATTTTTATAATAATTTTTATCATATCTAAGCTTTTGATTTTATGAATATTTTGATGACAGAAATTGTGAGGCAAAAATATCTTTGATGAGGCGTCTATAAAGTGTAAATCGTGTTCCCTTCTAAAAAAAAGTCAGGAATCGTCAGACAAATAGTCAGGACTTCTGACCATTTCTGACCACTTTTGTTACGTTCCTCGACAGAAATTGTCAGGAGAAGTCAGAATTTATGAAAAAATGTTCAGAAATCGTCAGAGCTCGGGTTCGAAGGATAATCTTTTTATTAGGGGTCTAAGAATAGAGTGCCATAAAACATATCCCTTTTATATTTCCCAGATTATTTATATTATTTATTAATTTATATTTATTTATGCACATTCTCTTTGTACTTATATTTAATTAATAATATTTATATACTAAATGTATATATGTGAAATGAAATATATAAATTAACGAAATCAGAATTCAGTAGCATAAATTCATTTTATAGTGCTGAAAATAAATATTCAACAAATGTAACCCTGCAATGCGCATAATGAAGCTTCCTTCCTGTAGGTTTTTTATATGAGCACGTCAGAGCAAAAGAAAGACTCCTCAGAGTCGTGAGGAAAAACGAGAAAAGTACCTTTAGAAAGAGAAACTCCTACGCAGAATGCCTGAAGAGCAAGACATCGCAACGATTATAATTGTCTCGTTTTTCCTCACGACTCTGCGGAGTCTTCCTTTTGCTCTGAGGTGCTCATATATGCATAAGATATTTCTGAGTCTTTTTAATTGATCACTATATTAGTGCCTTTATAATACATATTTTTGTTTTCGAACTAAAATAGTGATGAAAATTTTCAACATTATTTCAATATATTACATCTATCGTAAAATTATTTCACTTCTTGACAAAAAAGAATTCTACTGCGGTTGACTTGGTTAGTGTCATTGTTAGCTTGTATTGAGCATGCGGAAGAATCTTAAACGTCCTTTTTGTCTCGGCCAATCAGAATCGCCGTATGCATAGAATTCTGATTATTACGAACCGGCTATATGGTTAACTAATCGAAGATTAAAATTCGATCATAGAACCCGGTGGAACGTATCGCAATTTAACGCAGATTTAACTATTGATCAAGAAATAATTATGATTTGTTAATCGCCCATTTAACCGCTGTTGGTGAAATCGGCCCTAAATGGGCAATTAACTATTCATGATTATTTTTTAATCAATACTTAAGCCGGAGTTAACTTGCGATGCGTTCCATCGAGTGCTCTGATCAAATTTTGATCCCCGATCATTTAACCACATACCCACCCGGTTCGTAGTCACACGGGGCGAAATTCACCCCACAGAATTTTCGAGCTCCTCGTAGAGGATATCTAGTCTATAAGTTAGGTTCAGTATTTTATCGAGCTGTCCTAAAGAAGTCCACTTTTTTCTCATTAATATTGACGAACCTTCTATGACATTTTATGATCTAGCAAAATACGGAGTTATAAATTTAAAAAATCTAATACCTTCTCTGATGAGAATGTAAAAATATATTGTTTATAATTTTATTATATATATTATCGACGATTTTTTAGAAAAATTTAAACAATTTATTTTGGTTACAAAAACTAAAAGATCTTATTTTGTAATCCTTGAGATGCCAACCCTATTTCCGTCGAATCGACGAGGTACATTTGATTTTTCTTTTGATTCTCATGAAAAATGATCTCCAGATTCCAAAAATGTGAGGCATGTATCTGGCAAATGTGCCGTTCTTAAGATATCCGCAATTAATTATTTTCTCTATAAATTTAAAATTTAACATTGAACACGTAAAATTCTTCAATTTTTCCCCCTTTTGTTAGACAAACTCAAGACAAACAATAAATGTTCCAGCATTTTCGCTCCAGCAAACAATTATTGCATAAAATCAAATAACTTGTCAAATGAGCGGAAAAAATATGTTTGTGAATAACCTGGTAAGTATTTTGTAAATGACAAAAAACTAACACTCATTTGAAAGGAAACCGAAAAAAACATTTTTGATAATAAACACTTATCCCCTAAAGTTAATAATTTTGAAGATAACACAGTTTTCGCTAGAAGTCATTTCATCGCGTTACAACAAATAGTCGTTTTTCGTGGAGTAAATTTGTTGTGGGGAAAAGGTTTCTGCAACAAATTGTCTGGAGTACGTGAGAAACACAAGTGTAATTGAAAATTTTGATCAATTCTTTAAATTTGTGTAAAAAGGGATGATTGTTTTATTTCCTCGTGATAAATGTATGCCAATCTTTTTGAAAAAGACATAAAAGTATCAAAATTGGTATGCTTATACTTTAAAGTCGTACTAAAATGATGGTATGTCTTAAATTTGTGAAATGCAAACATATGCACCTATACACTTGTTTGAATTTAAAGGGGACATCTCCGTTTCTGCGTGTAATAGAAAGACGGGGAAAACCCCGACAATTTCGGAAATTACTATGAATTCAGTCATACCATTTAATTGTGTGTGCTTTTATTCGTTGAAGGGTTCTCAGTACCTATTTTGTGTGGAGGTTGATAATAGGCCTGGAAATGATACTGTAAACTTGGAAGCGCTCGGTCGGGTCGGCGCGCACATAGCAAGCCCGCTGCAGACCCAAAGGCGTAGGTACTGCAGTGTGCAAGGGTTATGGTTATACAACAGGGCTCACCACTTTCAGCAGGTGTTGACTGCCACGACAAGTATCTGACTGCTAGAAAGTTTTTCTGTAATTTTTTTTCTTCGGTGTTCAGGAATCCTGGGAAGGATTACAGTCGTTACGGTCGCGGCTAATTACGGCTCACACCCTAAAAAATTTACACCGAATGGTCTGATTTTTTTCGAATTGAATTCACAATACAGTTCATTTTTTCATTTTAAACTTTAATTTACCGCGAAGGATTAGGGACCAGTCGAAGGACAAGTTAAAAGAAAATTTATTGTGGCCTGTTTGACTTAGTCTCTAGACTGCGATTGGCCGCCAGGGCAGTCAAAGTCTGCCTTCTGGTGAGCCTTGGCATACACTACACACTATCCAGCTTCAGTGTGCCCTTGCACACTGTCTACGTCGCGCCCGCGCCGCCCAGATTTAGCTGAGTCTGATTTCTTCTAGAGAGTCCCGATCGCAAGAAGTTTTGGAAATCTCGGCACTCTGGCAATCTCAAAGAAATCCTAGAACTCTCTATACGAATTCAATTGAGACTGCCGCATTGATAGTTTTAAGATTTCCAGATTTCCCAGTGAGTAGCCCCTCGTTGAGAA
Source organism: Andricus curvator (assembly GCA_932195095.1). Classification (NCBI taxonomy): domain Eukaryota; kingdom Metazoa; phylum Arthropoda; class Insecta; order Hymenoptera; family Cynipidae; genus Andricus; species Andricus curvator. The sequence continues at coordinate 151,371 of CAKNYM010050176.1, read as the reverse complement.
CATTTTCCGGTTGAGTAGTCACTATGACTTTAGAACTCACGAGTCCGAACTTAAACCAATAATTAATATCACTTTGAATAATGTACCTTTTGAAATTGAAGGTCAAATCATCGACAAATGTAATTTGGTGATTGTGAATTCTCATTTGTTAAAGCTCCTTCGACTTTAACGATCACATTCTCATCACGCATCTCGTGCTTCGCACTCGATTAGGTCCAAAATGCGAATTTTTCTAAATTATGCAACACTATTATATCAAACGTATATTACATTTATTTCTGTACTTTGGCCTGGGATTGATTATTTAGATATTACAAAATAAAGTACAAATTTTATTTATCATGATCACTTTCATATTTGTTTCTTATTTTGCTTTAAATTTTATTCTCAGCTACCCTGAAAATGCATCATTTCACTAAAGGACCCCGCACAAAATACCAAGAAAAAAACGTTCAGTCGTTCGAGGTTAAACTGCCTGGAATATATTCTTTAAGGTGTCCCTAATAAAAGTTCTTATGTACACTAGGTCCCAAAAGTCCTTAGGTTTCGAATTACAGGCACTTGAAGGTCATAAATTGATGATCTTTATATTATATGATTGTCAACTTTCTGAGCGCTATACTAACTCGAAACTTAAGGACTTTTGGGACCTAGTGCACATAAGAACTTTTATTCGGGACACCTTAAAGAATACATTCCAAGCAGTTTAACCTCAAACGACTGAACGTTTTTTTCTTTGTATTTTGTGCGGGGTCCTTTATATTATTACAATTTTATTCATAATATGCGTTGGTATTGAAACAGAAGTATTTTCATTGTCTTGTTTTTATAATTAAAAAAGTGCGCATCTTATAAAAACAATTTTGCTGTAAATTTTATTGCAACTTATGTCGTTTTTCCATAAATTTAATTTTTTTTTTTAATGTTATTTTTTACGATTTAAACCAAAAATACGTATCCTAGCGTAAAGTAGTTCTAAGGAGTAGATATAATTTAGGCGAAAAATTTTGTTGAATAAAATGTTATTGTATCTTGTGTCCTTTTTCCAAAAAGTGAATTTTTTATTTTAGATGTACTTCCATCACAAAATTTTATAACAAATTTGTAGACCTTTTCTCGTTGCACAACTTTTGTATGTTTATTTTTTTCATCTCTTGTGTGGTTTTTCCAAAAATTTAATTTTTTTTATTTTCAATGCTATTTTTTTCAAAAATGTTGAAAACGCTCTAACTTTTTGAATTTCTATCCAAAATGGCTGGCTAACAAACTTGACCTTCAAGTTAGGACAGTTAAAGGGTGTACTAACGGCCAATTCAATTTGTAAATTCTTTCGATAGTTATCGTGCTAACAGACTGAAGATCTACACGGAGAATATTTGTGTGTTAAATTTTACATAACTTAGTTCGGTAAACGGGGGACATTACGGCTATTTATTAAAATTGTACTTTTAGTCATGTAAAATGAAATAGGGTAATATTTGATGTGAAAATATGAATTATTAATATAAATTTATTATAATGTAATTCGCGATTCAGTAAGGAATAATACAACTGAATAATAAAGATTACCTGACAGTTGGGTGAAATGAGATGTCGATTACCTACCAGTTAGGTAAAATGATCCGAACTGTTAGGTACAGATTCAATCAAAGAAAACAAAGTCTACCTCTCTAAATATGTAAATTCTACATCCCAGTCATGTAAAATTTCGTGCGCCAGAAAAAGAAAAACATTCTTGCTACAACCAGATTCTGTGGAAGGTCATCCACTACTACACAAATACTTACACATATCAAACAATTTATAAGTATATTGTTGGTACATATACACAATTCAACTTGAATAATTACATTAAATTACAGAACATTACGTACTATATAGTCGCACGCTTTTAAATATATTAACGCTATTAAAAATCCAAGACGCTACGGCGGGTTTCGAACCACCTACTAACCCATGTTTAATGGGTTCTATTCCTAACAACTAAGCCTCACGGCTGACCCAACACATGGAATATCCAGAAAAATTCTCGGCTATAAAGTTAAAGCACGAGTACGTCAAGGCCGTAAAAAAATTACCTGATACCCATTTCATCGGAATTTCTTATATTGTAACATCTTATTGATTGGCAGGCTTATAAATTTATAGTGGGTGAATGAAAACATCGTTCTGTTAAAAATTATATAACATTCAAAGCAAAAATTTAATTTAATTGTTGCATTTAATATTGAACAGTATAAAGTACGGAACGGTGTAAATTGAACAAGGCCAAAGTTTGAAACGATATCATTTTTCATAAAAAAATTTTTTTACATTCTCATTCTAATGAGAGGGTATTGGTTTTATGTAAAATTTGACATATTCGGTTTTCATCAAATCTCCACGTTTTGAGACCTCCTGAGTCAGAAAAAACGAGTTTTACGAAGGTGTCTGTCTGTCTGTAGTCTGTCTGTCTGTCTGTAGCCAAGATAACTTTCGAAAAAATGATCAGATTTGATTGAGCCTTGGCACACTTTTTTATGGCCGAAAAATAGAGAACGAGTTCGTTAACCAGCTATTTTGGATGAAAATCCAAAAAGTGAGCACATTTTGAAAATTTTTGAGACCACTTTTTTTGAAGATTTGAAAATGCTATGTACGGTTATTAGTAGTACGCAAAATGAGGAACAAAATATTCTCATGACTTTTTGTGATTAAAAAAAAAATACTGGAGTTATAGCATTTTCAAAATTCCAAAAAACAAACGAAAATGAACATTTTAAGCCGAAAAACGCACGATATGAAAAAAAGTCAGGAGAAGAAAAACGTTGATTCCTGAACACCCTATAATATTTTCATAACAACTTTTCGAATTTTTTTAAAAATAAAAAATTCAAATTTTGATCGCACAAAAAATTAATGAAAAATCAAAAAAGCCATTTTGCTGCCAAACTATGCAAGATACCATAAAAGATCATCTCACCAAAATTGTGCACCTAAAAAAGATCTACAAATTTCTTATCATTCACTTTTTGATATGACGCGTAGTTTTTGTTTTATTCGTAAAAAACAGCATTGAAAATAGAAAAATCAAATTTTCAGACGAATATTACGAGCTGCGAAAAAATGACCGAAACAAAATTTGTTCATCCAAGGAAGAGGTACAAATTTATTGTGACTCATGTTTCGATAGGATGCGTGGTTTTTGTTTTATTCGTGAAAATAACATTGACAGTAAAAAAAATCAAATTTTTGAAAAAACAATGCAAGGTACGAAAACATATAAATGAACAAAAATTGTGCATTCAAAAAAGACTTACAAACCCGTAATCAATTTTTGTGGTAAGAATATATTCAAAAAGAAAAAATTAACTTTTTTGATAAACGGCACAAGCTGAAATAAAATGTTAACTAATAAAATTTGTCGCCTGAATTATATCATTACTTTTCATTTGAAATCAAATACGAATTTAGTAATTTGTATATGAAGAACATATAACACGAAGCACAAAGTGCGCGCTCAGTGTATTTACCAAATCGCACGCCGTAAGTGCGCTCAAACTTTTTTGTTTCTATCATACGGTTCAAATGATTTTAAAATCAAATATCGAGCGCGAAGCGCGAGTGTCTGGATGAGAATGTGTTCCTTAAGGTCGATAGAACCTTGAGTAAATAAAGTTCCTTTTCAGGCTAAAATAAAAACAAATTTAACAATCACTTAATATGTAGAGGTTTTGATAATTTTATAATATTTGCAAACAAACTTTTTCTTTTCATCGAAGTCGAACACGAAGTTCAAAAATCTAGAGGAGCCGAGCGTAAAGCGCGATGTAAATACGCCCGAGCGCGTAGCGCGAGGTGAGTACATAATCGAGCGCGAAGCGCGAGATCCAACAGTCGCGCGCCCTAGGCGCGCTCAAACTTGCGAGCGAAGCGAGCCGCGCGCAAAGCGCGCGATGAGAATGTGCCCGCGAAGCGGGCAGATTTTTTTTAACTCAAAACCTTACATTGTTTAAACTTTCATCTTTCAAATATTGCATGGTCTACACACTCACGCATGCTTCGATTTTTGATTCATGTAAAATTCTTGAGAAGTATCTATCAATGCACGGATCTTTGATCAGATGTTATTTCATTTCGTATGTTTTAATGACAAACTTATAACTGTTTAACTAAAATATGAAGCTTTTTGATTTAAAGTGCTGAAATTTGCAATCTCTTTTATTCAAATCCATTCACGTTTGAAGAATTTGTATTTGAAACTGAAGAGTTTTACGTCTGGCCCAATCGGGTATCCCAGTTAGAACCAGACTCGAATTGAAACGTCTAATCCGATCAGGGCCTGCCTGGAATATCCATAAGGAAGGCCCGATTTGGTCCTGACCAGGCCACTTCTAATTTTTATTTATAAAAATATTATTAAAATATAATTTGTTTGATAACTAAGTGAACGATTAATTAAGACCGGAATCTGAAAGACCTGGAGTTCGAATCCCAGCGGAGCTACAGAGATTTTTTTCACAACTTATAAAATTAATAATCCATATTAAAAAAATATTGATTTTAGACCATGTAGACGAAAAACATTAACATCATATTATTATATTAAACATTATTATTAAAAAATATTTGAAAACAATTATCGGTAATTTTACAGAGAGTTTAAAAGTCTTTGTAATCTGTCGTATCAACTATCCTTGTAACGTACTGAACAATAAACTTTATATAAATATTCTGAATCTTATCGTTAGATTTATGTATTTGGTAGAAAATTCATATTTTTTATTAAAAAGTCGTCTTTCTGGGTAGAGAATTATTCTTGTTTGTTTAAAGTTCAACTTTTTGGTTGATAATCCAACTAGCTTGGTAAAAATTTATCTTTTTTATTGAAAATGATCTTTTTGTTAAAAAATTTTTATTTTTTTTTAAAGTCACTGCTTTCTAAAATTTTTTTGGTTGTAAATGAACTTTTTTAATCAAAAATCAACTGCTTTCTACAAAATTTGTTTTTCTTGAAAATTCTAATATTTGATTTAACTTTAATCTTTTTTGTTTGAAAATTCGAATATTTGATTAACAATTTTTTGGCACGTGGAGCAAAGAATAAAAAAGTGAGGTTATAATGCCCAAAAGTTACAGCATTAAGTCTATACGTAACGTTATATTTATTTAACACTTTCACGCAGACGAATAATAAATGATCTTCAAAATGTCGACGCTTTCTCGAAGTTCACTGTCGGAAATCTTAGAGAGCTGGATAATTCTAGTGTATAATTCAAGTTTGATAGGAACACCTCACCCCGTCTAAAAACTTTGCGTACATGATTAACGAGTTGAATTGAGAATTATTTGAAGGGATTTATCCACATGACTTTACCGGTTTATCTTTTTAATATTCGTCACTTTTACAAAGTTGTCTTCCTTCCGTCCGTTCGTTGGCAAATAATCGAACGGAAGAATAATCGAATACATTCGAGATTAGCACGGCAAAATCAGATATAAATAAGTATAAACTCCAAACAGATTTAAAAAATACCTACAATCATTAATACTGACTTGATAATTGTATATTTATCAACTAATTTAATGCATCCGTAAAAATACATTTTTAGACATTTTTTTCAAATTAATTCAAGCCTTTTTTTAGTTTTTTCTCTTTTCTTATATTCTTTGCATACGAGAAGTTATATTTAACTAATTAATTTTTGATTAGTCACTGAACTGAAAATTAGTTCAATATTCAATAATTAAGACAGAAAGAAATTTAAATGTAATTAAATCTAATTTTTAAACTAACTTTGATTTACAGATCTTTGGGGTATGCTGGAAGGGGTTGGGGCGTCAAAATAAAAAATCAATGTATATATAATTTTCGGTAAAGTAACTTCAAGAAGTTCATGTGATTTTCAATTGAAAAATTGAAGGGGTGGGCGCAACCCCCAAACGTGGTCTGATCGAAAAAAATGCATATTCACTTTTTTGCGAACTTCACAAAATAAGCCATTATCCTAAACAAATTTCGAACTTTGCTTTTTTTCTCTCCAATACACAGTGAGGCAAAAGGATTTTTTATAATGTAATTTTCCGAACTTTTTAAACATGTTAGAATTCAAATCATCGTATTAAGTTGAGAAAACATGTGTCTCTAGTGAAGAAAAAATTCTCCCTGCATTTTCTCTGAGCTAGATGACTTTTTCCAATCAAACTTTTGACGCCTCAATGCAGCCAGGCTAGCAGCTGGCTAGCAAGTTTTTGTTATTTCTCTAGAATGATGATTGGATTTTTGATCTCCGCCCGAAGTTGAAAAAGCCGTGCATCTCGAGGGAAAAGCCACCCTTCCTTTTTCTCGGAACATAATTATATTTTCCAGCTAATTTTTTGTTGTATCAATTCATCAACCTTGTAGCTAGAAATTTATTTTTTCTCTATCAAAAATGCAGGATACCTGGTGAACAGACAATTCAAAGCTTCCGAGTGTTTCCCGGTTTTTCCCCGACTAAATTTTCTTTTTCCCTGACAAATTAAGAGATGTATTTTCTTCATTTTTCTCGAACTAACGTATAGAAATGATATTTTCAAGATAATGCACAATTTTAACGAGTAGCGACTCATAACTAATAAGGAGGATGGGCGCCATCCAGCATTAATAATTCATTGTGACTGTAAAAAAGATAAACTCGAGTGCAAATTCAAGATTGCTAGAGTAAATAGCTTTGACTTAAAAAAAAGGAGACTACATTGTTCGTTATACCAAGATAGCCTAAATAGGTTAGGGTGAATTATATGCTGTCGAAGACTGAGTACTGGTTGATGGCCGGCTCCACGATCGGGACAGTACTATGCCGACATTATAAATATTTAAAAAATAAGAAAAATATGTTTAAAAATATGGTTCATGTGTTCTAACATGGCCTGACACACCTAAAAACCAAAATGTTACACGTCAGTTTAAAAAAATTGGTATCAAAAAAATTATCTCAATTCACGATAAAATTTCTAAGTTCCGCCGTTAAAAATGTTAAATGTTCATAAAAACTGATATTTCATGTCATTATAAAAAGTTCTAAAAATGGTCTAAAACGCGAAAAAATGAAATATTACACGAAAAAAATTGTAATTGATTTCAATTATTCATTTAAAAATTATATTATTTATATTGCCAGTCACAGTTAATTTATTTAACATCTATATGTATGTATACCATTAAGCCATTTCCCTTTCAGGGTAGGCGTGACACTACCCGATTCGAGTAGTGTTTCTAGGTTAGTTTCTTGTAGTAAATAACTACAAGTGTGGGCTCACCACACCCACGATGTGCCAACAGCACTCAGTTTTCTCGAATGGTCACCCATTCAAGTACTAACCGCGCCCAACGCTGCTTAACTTCAGTGATCTGACGAGAACTGGTTTTTTCAGCGTGGTATGGCTGTTGGTCATATAATAAATAATGAATTAGAAAAAGAGAGTTTAAAATTTGGTATTTTAACTTAATTGAGCTGTGGCTTATGAGGAAGGTTTTGTCATTCACTTTCAATTCTGTAGGTTTATACTTTAGACTTTGGAGCAATGGTTAAGACTACCGGATACTAGGCGATAGATTTAGGTATAGATGTAGGTTTAAAACTCCGTAGCGTGAAAAATTTTATTTGTGATATATTGTTAGAAAATGTAATATATGTATTAATTCTAAGCAGCACCGATAATATTCATGGACAAAATACTCGCAATAAATTAACAATTTTTTTTTAAATACCTTTTTTGGCATATCGTTAGAGTATAGGAATAGTGAGTGTTAAAGTAAATCAAAAAGTTTGAATGGAATTTACATTTTTAAATTTGTAAATCATATTCTGACGATAAGCAGTCGTATGATTATGACTGGGTAAAATAAATGCATTCTGAAAACAAGTGAATGATTTTTAAATATTTTTTTCAATTAACTCCGGCATTTTCGTAGGCTAGCCCCAGCATTTCGCCAGTACACAACCACTACTGGTGTGCAGTACCGCGGCTGTGCCGCACGCCAGTTCTGCGGAACATTACAAGCCAGTACATTCAGTACACATACCCAGTAATGAGATTCGGGCGATTTTCGGAATACACGTATGATGCGCTAAGGAACAGGGAAAAAGTTGATATAATATATTTGGACGTTTCAAAAGTGATCAATAAGGCTAACCGTAAATTGTCACTAAGGCAATTACATAATCTAAACCTGCTCCTAAACTTACTTAAACTTTCTAAACATTTTCTAAATAACAGAAAGCACTTTTTTCAATATTTGCGGGTCATTCAACAACAATATGGCCAACGGCCATACCACGCTGAAAAACCCAGTTCTCGTCAGATCACTGAAGTTAAGCAGCGTTGGACGCGGTTAGTACTTGGATGGGTGACCATTCAAGAATACTGACATGAGTGCTGTTGGCACATCGTGGGTGTGGTGAGCCCACACTTGTAGTTATTTATAACTACAAGAAAAACCTAGAAACACTACCCGAATCGGGTAGTGTCACGCCTACCCTGAAAGGGAAATGGTTTAATGGTATACCATTCATCTGAGGCTTACACGCTAAAATCAGAAGTCTCTCAAGGGTCTAATTTGGGTCTCATCTCCTTCCTTATATATGAAAATGATATAACGGACCCGATTTCAACAAAAATGATATTATGTGTCGATGGCACAAAACTGTTAAAGCGAATAACCCGGGTTGAAGGATGTGTTCAACTGCAGTGTGATTTGGATAGGTTCTATGAATGGGGTTTAACAAACAAGTTTCCACTAAACCTGGCAAAATATGCAGTAACACAGAAAAAAAAAAGTCTTAAATTCATGTTAGACTTGTTTTTATTTTGGGCTCAAATTAAGTAAATAACTAAATTAAAGCATAAAGATTGTCTATTAATAAGTTCTAATTGGTTTAAGACTGAAAGGGAAACATTATTGGGACTGACTTTTAAATATTAATCTTGAAATTAGCCGTATTAGTCTAAGTAATATAGTAAGATCTTATTGGCTAAAAAGAAGATCAAAAAGAAAATAATTTGTAGCCCTCCAGAGGCGAAATTCTAGAATCGGAAATTAGACGAAGGTGTGACGTCGCCAAAGCGGGAATGAACAACGCTGTGGCGAGCGAAAGTAAGAAAATTTTTTGATAATGTGCATCAAAATCAAGTACTTAATTTATTTATGCGCAAGATCATCACTGCTTTTCAAGGTAAGTAAATTATTGAAACTCAATTTTGTTCTGAAATGTGCCGCACATCGTTTATATTTCATTTTTAACTGACCTAACCTGAAAAAATATATACTTCATTCAAAAGCAAAAAAAACTACATAAAAAGTTTGTTTGTCAATATGGGATTATAAAAAAAATTCTTTCGCTTAAAATAAAATCATTTTAAGCAACAGAACTTTTATTATAGTCCCATAATGATAAACTAACATTCTATGTTAATTTTTTTGCTTCCAGTCTTGCGCTAAATTTCAGTCATATTTTAGGTTAAATTTGAAACGGATCAGATGCTTATTTCAAAATCGTGACTAGTTTCAATCCCCACAGCGACTAAGTCCAAGCCCGCATTCTAACTTGAGGATACTTTTAAGCCCTTGAAACGGCTTCTCTTCAGTTCTACAAGCATTTTCTTTTAAAACTCCAATCGTATGCTAGTTTTTAGATAAAGTGGTCTTCTTTTTGTTACACCTTAAAATTAGTTCATTCTTGGGCTTGAATCAAGACTTTTTTTTTCTGTGAATAACACACACAATATCTACGAATCCGACATTTGATATCAATTTTAAATAAAGTAATTAACAAGTATTTGTGACCTAGAAACTAATTTTTATAACTCATTAAGTTTCAAAGAGCACACTGAAATTGCATGTAATCAGGCGTATATAATATGATTGAATTTTTGTTAAAGCTACTATTCAATAGCTTGATTAGGACAAAGCTAGAGTACGCTTCAATAATTAGGCTCAAAAATTGGTGATTCACGCTGAGACACTCGAAAGAGTAGAAAACAAATTTCTAAGATACTTGGTATAAAAGTAGACTGAATTTATGAAAAAAGGGGAAACAATTACCTAACACTTTCTGATAGATTCAATATCATGGCGCTGGGGGAGAGAAGATCGCTATCTTTTTTTAATTCCTTCACAAATTGCTGCATAGTAAAATAGATTGTCCATATTTTTTGATTATCTTGCAATTTCGAGTGCCTCAGTTTGAGTCCAGATCACAGGACCACTTTCTCTACTGCCGCAGGAAATGTATATAACTCGCCAGTGTAAGAGATGTGTGTAAAGACGAATGATTTATATTTAAAGTACTGCAGAGGGTTTGATTTGTTTTGCTCCTTCATTGTTAAATTCTACAAGATAGCAAATAATAGTACATTTCGGGACTAGTGTGGACTGACGGCCTTTTTGAAACGAGCGCAATGTTTTTGTAACGAGTCATAGGTAAGGACGCCTGCGGCGCCCGAACCTACGACTCGTTACACAAACATGGTGCGAGGTTAAAAAAAAAGCCGTCAGTTCACAGGAGTCACAAACGATACTTTTCAGAATAAAATCATAAATGGCGTGATTTCATTATCTCCATGAAAAAATGCAAAATCACGTTTTGACTCGGTGAATGTACGCACGAGCTCTACTGCATTTTTGTTCTTACGAGCGTGAATGAGACAACAAAGTATAATGTGTGAGTCGGTAGGAACACGCTACACTCTTCGTTAGAAACATCGACTCACGAATCCGCTATGAATTTCTCTTTCTATCTTTGTCAACCACGGTCTCTCTCTAGCGTTACGAAAATACGGAGACACACAAATCGAGCTCTTTTTTTAACTCTACGTCACGCCGTGCACCGCCAGACACCGCTCAAAGCGCGTACTTTTGCGTTTGTCTATGGAGGCATGAAAACACGCCATTTTTATGATTGCGTTCTGAAAAATTATATTCAGTCATAGAACACATGAGTAGCTGCTTGAAATATAGATAACATTAGATTTGAAAAAAGACACACACAATTTTCACTTATAACCAAGCATTAGGATAAAGGAAACCCTGTAATTGGCTTTTAAGCTGTTGGGCTTCTTAAAATATGAATCTGAAATATAAATAACGCTCAGCATCTAAAATTATGTAAATTAAACAAAAATTGAACAATTCATTTTTGAAAGAATGGGCGCCACAGATGATTTTAATCTTAAGCTAAAATAACTTTCACATCATCCTGTAGTTATATTCTGCAAAAAAACAGTGAGTGCAAAGAATTTTAGGTTAAGATTAGTTGAGGTTCACCGTGCTGGTGGTGTACATTCTTCACCAGTTTTATCGGAATCCTTAATAAAGTTCATCATCTTTTTGGAAATCAGAAGACAAAAAATCGAAGTACACATGCGCCAGTATTATTCCGGTATTGTCAGCAGGAAGCAGTCACTTTGAATATCTTTTAGATGCATAGAGAGACCAGATTTTAAAGTAAAAATCCAAAAAAATATTTGTTTACTTGTGCCAAACTTATCCTCAATAATTATAGACTAAAGAAATAAATATTAATCGAAACTTTACTATCGTTGAAAAACCACCATAAGACGGTCGGTAATTGAGTAATAGATTTTATAAAATATTCCTGAGTAATCTTTTGAAATTCCTTATCGAATGACCTCAAGTAGAGATATTTTTGATAATTGAAGCTAATATATACCACGTGAGAATTTTTTTCATTCCAGAATGTCGCGAATTTTTAACATTGCATTCAACTCGTGCTATAACCTAGAGAAGCTGTAGTGAAAATCTGAAATTTTCATCACGCAATGTTCGAAATCTTATCCCTAATTAAAGCTAAGAATCTAAGCTAATGTCCAAGCGTGTCTGCGTCGAGTTTCAGACAGTGACGTGACCGCGGCCAGCACGGCCCATGCGGTTTTGATCAATTTTGTCTCAAAATCGTAGCACTTTTGATAGGAAGTACCTGAAGGGATGAATTTTTTTTAATTAAAGATAAAGCCTTAGCGAATGTAGAAAAAATATAGAGCAAGTGTAAAAAAATGTTTCACCTCGAAAATCTATGTTGAAGTTAGCAATTTTTGTAAGAAAAATTCGTTTTTGAATACCACGGATGTATAGATATTATATTTTATGTTCTACATACCTTTTTTAATAGATTTTTGCATGCTGATTTCAAATCCGGCCTGTAAATTATTGTAGAGCTTGTTGATTCTGAGAAAAAGATAATGGAAGTGGCTATTTTAATCCTTAAAGATTCAGGATGCTAGGCATCCTGAATAACTTTTTTAATCACCATATCGAAACTTGACAAGACTTGCGTATCAAGCAAAAAATAAATCTTCATCATACATTTTCTCGAAACCTCATCATATTTTTCAAATAAACTTTTCACGCCTTAATTTAACATTGACATACCTTGAAAACCAGGCTTCTTCTTCATTTCTAATATGTTAAAAATTCAATTTTTGGGAACGTTTTCTGACTCTCTTGAAATATTGTCAAAATTGCGTTTGCGCCCATTCGTTGTGCCACCCTTCCTTTTTACAACTTAAAATTAACAAATAACAAGTAGTAAAATGATCGATTATTAACATTGTTTTTAATATTGCTACAGTCACAAGAAAATTATACAGTTTACCTAAAAAAAGTATCTTTTTTCTCTTCATTCAGTTTGTACTCATATTCAACTAATCCCAGTCTCCTTATGATGAACTAAATATGGATATGGCTTGAATTGTCGACACTCAACTTCATCGCACGTTTCTCTTTTTCACTGTCTGTGAAGATCTTATTTAACTTAAAAAAATATCTGATACGTAATATAGCAATCACATTCGTCTTATAAACCACAAATCGTTTATGAGTCATGATCTACTAGATTAAATAACTCTTTCATAGTCCATATATATATTTAGTTTATAAATGGGTTGACGACAATTTTGTCTACAGTACACTTACTTTGATCCTATTCGGGATATGTACTTCTTGTGTATGGAGTAATGCAACCATAAACCAAATCTTCTGCAGCTTTACGTGCGCCGCAGAGTGTGCCAGAGAGGTCCAACTGCAAGGACATTTTCCAGCCATAAATCCTGACGGTGTTCGTGGATACTCTACTAGTCTACTTGAAACACACTTTACGTGGTGTTTCGCAAAGTAGACTGGATTTTTCACAGGACCTGTTACACGACTTTCGTCCTTGAGTTTTTCCTCGTCCGATATATATCCGTACGTTGTAAGAACCCCTTAGCTGAATATTGATCTTGACAGCTATTTCACATTGATATTATTATTTTATTAGAATTCATGTAAACTATGTTTAAGATATGTTTACCTGCGGGAATAGATGACTGAATTTAATTAATTCTGCATTTCCAAGCAATAAATTATTTTGATTTGATATTTATTAACGGTGAACACCTTTTCTACAAAAAAAAACGTAATTTTAAAATAATACTTTATAGTACCTAATATTCTATTAGGTACAGGTTATCAGTTAAATTTCGATTGACACACATTTCTTATTATCCAATTTTTAATGTATAGTTTAGATAGTAAATGATTTGATACATTCCTTAAATTGGCTTAGAAACTGGACAAAGATATCAACGTCGTATGACACGTTATGAATTTTGTTGTAATATCTACATATTTTAGAAAATGTTACATAGTACTCATAATCTGTTTTATGATCTGGTATTTTGAATAATTTAGGCTTACGCGACGGTTCAGATGCAGCTCTAATTTTTACAAGTTCTAGAAATTCTTGGCCGACAATTAACCCATTGAGTAATTTATAGAGAAAAACCATCCCAGCGCGTAATCTTCGATTTTTGAGAGAATCTATGCTTAGCACTTCAGCCACTGTGTCTAAGTAACCATCTTCCTTTGGGATCCTCAGTTTATACGCCATTACCCTCAAGAATTGGGTTTGGACTGCTTTAATATTTTTTCTATAAACCTCTTAATAGGGTTTTGCAATTACTTATCCAATTAATAATCATTTAATTACGTCCTTTTATAGAAAAGATGGCGAAACTTCGTTTTTTTTTAATCTCTAAAGGTGGAGTTCCGTATTGGCGACACAAAAACGCGACTTGATTTGCGGGAAACATGTCGCGCGATCAGCGATTCATGATTGATTTTCTATGGGGCCGCTTGAGGCAAACGACCATGTCTCTCATGAGAGATTAATTTTCAACCAAAAGCTTCATCTTTGCCCAAAATTTTATTTGGAACCAAAAGAAAAATTTTCAACAAAATACATAAATTTTCAACAAAATACTTGAATGTTCAACATAAAACTTTAATATTCAACCAAATAGTTCATTGTGCTTTTATTTTTTTCATTCCTAAAAATTTTAACTGAATAGTTGAATTTTTAAGCCAAAACAGTTCATTTTTCCACAAAAGATGTAGTGGATAATTTTGTACACAATTGTTGAATTTTCAAGCCAATTAAATGAATTTTCAAAATTTTTGAGACCACTTTTTTCAGAATTTGAAAGTTCTATGTACTGCGCGCTCGGTCTTTGTATTTCCTCCACATTTGTGCACAGAACATTTAAAATTAAAGGTGAAATCATCGACAACTGTCATTTGGTGATTGTGAATTATCTTTTGTTAAAGCTCCTTCGGCTTTAACGAATACATTCTCATCAGGTACCTCGCACTTCGCACTCGATTTTATCCAAAATGCGACATTTTCAACATTATACGTTCAACATTATCATATCAAATGTATATCACATTTATTTCTGTACGGTGGCCTGTGATTGCTTATTTAGATATTGCAAAATAAAGTACAAATTGCATTTATCATGATTACTTTAATATTTTTTCCTGATTTTGCATTTAATTTTATCCTCAGCTACCGTGAAAATTTTATATCATTTCAATAAATGTATATTATTAGAATTCATAATATGCATTGATATTAAAAACATACATATTTTTCCTGTCTTGTTCTTATAATTGAAAAAAAGTGCGCATGCTATAAAAAAAGAATTTTGTTATTATGCATTTTATTTCAACTTCTGTCGCCCTTCCATAAATTTCTTTTGTTTGTGTTCAATGTAATTGTTTACGATTTGAACCAAAAATATGCATCCTAGCGTAAAGTGGTTCTAAGAAAATTTGTAAATTTAATTTAAGCGCAAAATTTTGTTGGATAAAATGTTACTGTAGTATGTATCGTTTTTCCAAATAGCTAATTTTTTTATTTTAAAAGTATTTTTATAACAAAAGTTTATAACAAATTTGTGGATCTTTTTTGGTTGAACAACTTTTGTCTATTCATCCTTTTTCGTGCCTTGCGTCGTTTTTCCAACATTTTTTTTTATTTTCAATTTTATTTTTCACGATTGAAACAAAAATCACGCATCCTATCAAAAAATGATTAAGAAAAAATGTGTAGATCTTTTCCGAGTGAAAAACTTTTGTCTATGTCTAATTCTGGCTAATTTCTGATTATTATAACTTATAATTTTTTAATTCAGAAATGAGAAGAACAATGAGAAATTACACAGAATTAGAGAATAGGGTTCAGAAATGAAAAGAACAATTAGAAATTACACAGAATTAGAGATTAGGATTGAATAAGTGTTCCTTCATTTACGTATATAACAATAATTATATTTGAAGAAAAACATACTATCGACTTTATAAATAATTTTTATAAAGAACGCTCAAATTTGATATCAAGTGTGAAAAAAGATTTACTTTACTGAAACAAAATCTTTAATCGATTTAAAAAAAAACATACGGAGTGCAAACAAGAACTTTACTCACTTTAAACAAGAGATTTATGTAAACTGAACACAAATTTGTTCGGACCAAATAAATAGGGACAAACAAAAAATTTCTTTCAATCAAACAAACATTCGTTTTACCCTATACCAAAGAAATAATTTGTTTGATTAAAAAAATATATATTTTTCTTAGTGAAGCTAATAGTTTGAAATAAAATTTAAATTTCCGAAGTTTCATTAAATATCCACTTTTTAAGACTATCCAAAGGAGAAAATAGTGTATTGTGCATCTAGGGAGGGAAATAGGCGTTTCTGTTTTTTAATATTGGCAAATAAGCTTCTTTCCATGCATGCATTACACTGTAAACTAATCTGAGCACGAAGTGTGAGGACTGAAAGTGGCCGAGCCGAGCGCGATTCGCGAGGGCGGAAAGTATTTAAGCGCGATTATAAAAAAGTACTTTTATATAAACATTATATTTATGTATTGAAAAAAATTATATTATTGAATCAAAAATCTGAACAAAGCCTGAACAAAACAATTTTTTCATGTCTATTTTTGTTTGATACTGCTAAGGATATTACTTTGACATCGACTTTGACAACAGTAAGGTACCCGAGTCGAAATATAGGCGCTCCTTTAAACCTCTAAAAATTCTGACCATGGAGAATTTAGGAGTATCTAAAAATGGGTTTGTTCCAATTTGTGAGCGTCCGCATGAAAAGGGCCCTTATGGCCTGTATGGAGTTACGTACAGGGGCATTTAGCCGGATAAATTCCCGGAATTTTGGGCCCAAAACGAACCCTTCAAGTTGAAAAATTATTCACCGGCGCATTATTGATTTGGAACTTCGAAATATCGTTTTTCTCGAGAAAGGTTTCTTTTCTAAACATGGCGAGTGCCATAAGCACACATGTTATACTTCTGCTTCGAAACATGAAACATACCTATACTTAGGGTTAGTTTCTGGATATGAGTATGATCGCAATAGATTCACTATAGGCCCTTTTCACGCAGATGATGACATATAATTTTAGTCCTCTCCAGTTCCTGAGAAGTTGTAGATAATTGCCATTTCTGCATGCTTAGAGGTTCAAAGGAGGATGTTTTGAGAATCTCGTAGATCCTCCACTCAGTGCTTCCTGCTCTCCTGCGCATGCATCATAGAGGGTGGGGGAAGTCCAAGACGTCTGAACGCCAAGGGCCAAGCAATAATACTAATGGTACAGAATGAAACTTTATTTTTTTAATAGCTTGTAAAAAATAATTTCCAAATACACTTATGTTTATTGCGAGGATTTTCGCTATCCCATCCACAAATCCTTGTTTTACTGGATTTGACTTGTTTGGACCGATGCTACTAAATGAGTTTTACTGATGAAAACGTATGTTGATTCATGAAATGCGAAATAATTTGTAGAAAAAAAAACACACAACGCTGCCATACGCTTCGTTGTCCTTTGGAACGCACGCGCGCAACGAAGAAACGCACGGGCACGGGTTTGTATGCTCATTAGTTTGTTTTTCTTCCAAAAATTTTTACTAGAAAAAAAAACTGAAACACTTATTATTTTATAAGCAATAATAATACTAAACAAAGGAGAAAATATTCGTTTCAACTGCGCAAGCGCTGAATAGTGAAGGAGTGAAATAGAAATCTGACAGTCTCTGCGTCGCAGCTTCTCGCAACTCATGCGCAATACTGCAGAGATTATACTGGTTTAAACAAGGACTTGATAAATGTTTCTAAAATCATTAAGAGGTTGAAACGTGGACTAAATAGGACCTAATAGAATCATGGTGGTTTAAATTTGGGCTTCGTAAATACTTCGAAAATCATAAAGAGATTAAGAGGGCTAAAGAGGTTCTACGAAAATCAAAAGAGAATGTGCAGGGCTAAGTAGGTCCAAAAGAGGTTTTATTTACTGCTATAGAGGATAAAAGGAAAGCCTTTATTTCGACTATGGTAGCATCATTTTCATATCTATCACACGCATACTCTGGTAGTGCTTATATTGTAACTATTAACTTAAACAAATATTTTAATAACTTTAGTAGTATCTGTAAAAATGAGACTGGAATCATAATTGCATTGCTAATTATTTTTTTTCCTGTTAGGATCATTGAATTAAAAACAAATAGAAATCAAGTAACCGTTAAAAATGCAATTTCCATTATTTTATTCAAACATTCTGTCACTGAAGATGAAATTTATTATTTAACGTATCATTTTCGTACATAATATTCTAATTCTATTTGCATAACTTTATTTCAAGGTAGAAGGTGCTCTCTGTGGATCTCCCTCTGTTTTTAACAGAATAGATCCCAGTGTTTTAACGAGTAATCTATAGCATTATCAAAGTTTCCGTGTAATCGAAACAATATAACTTGATCAGTACAGTGCCATCTCACCGTATAAAATGTGGCGCAATTAATTTCACAAAAAAGTAACCATTGCAAGAAAGGACGATAGTTTTATGCACGATTTTAGGTGGTTTCGTTCGGCCGTGACTTCGATTAACAGGCTCAGTGGGAATCGGCAGCGATAATCTATAGAACTAAAGCAAAAAATGATCTACGCTAAGCGAGTGAATATCGCAAAAATACCAGTATACGGAATGTACACGGCTTTTTAGAATGTAGAAGACTGACAAGCAGTTTCATGAAAAGTCCACCTAATATTATTTGACCATTTAATTCATTTAGAATGTATTTCTAGCAATGCGTCTAAATCAAAATCAGGACTTAACTAATTGCAAGCAGAAAATACATCTTGTATATGTCCCAACAAATTATTTATCTTACGCTTGCTGGTGACAAACTAAAATATTTTGTGTGAAAAAGTTAACAAAATCCCGCTTTTAGGACAGAACACTTTTAGCCTATATTATCAAGATTTGGAAAGAAACAGCATAAGTGCAATTATATCAGTCCCGAAATTCAGTGGAGTTGAAAAAATTAAAATCTAAAATAATTTCACGTAAAATTGAGAAGCTATTCACTTCAATAATTTAATGAGTATCTTTTATTATTTCATCGCATGGGAGTTAGAGTGCGCCAAATCTACTTTAGTATTTTTATATTAAGATCGTGGCCAAGAATGTTAAAATAGGGGAAAGGTGTCCACAGCGACTCACAAAACTCTAAACTCGTATAGATGCTCATTTTTGATTTCTCGCAAGTTTGAGCATAGACATTCTTATAGTAAAAGTCTAATCATTAACAAATGTAATTTGGTAATTGTGAATTCCCTTTTGTTAAAGCTCATTTGACTTTATCGACTACATTCTCATCACGCGTCTCGCGCTTCGCCCTCGATTAATTTATGTCAAAAACGCGAAATTTTCTATCGTACGTTGCACTGTATTGTATCAAATGCACGTTATTCTAATTTCTGTACCACCGTTCGGAACTGCATATTCAATTATTAAAAAGTGAAGGACAAATTTTGTTCTTACTCATGATTTTAATATTTATTCTTTATTCTGCTCCATCCTTTCATCGCTGTAATTCATGGATAAAACCATAAATATTGGCGGTAGAAAGCTGGTTAACGAACTTGTCATTGTCGCTTTGGACCACAAAAAAAGAAATTGTGATTAGAAAATTTCTCCAAAAGTTATCGCATTTTAAGACAACAGACCCACAGACAGACATGGTGAAACTATAAGTGCTATCAAAAATGATTAGAAAAAATTTGATAGGTCTTTTTAAGACGAAAAACTTTCACTTAGAAAAATTTCCTCTTGTGTCAGACGAATGCTTCTTTACACAAATGAAATTTCCTCTTAAATTTAAGGTCAAGAGGAATTTCATTTGTCTCAAAAAGAATCTTTTTGCAGCAAACATTATCCTTTTGCAACAAACTTCACCTAATCTTGCAGCCAAATAATTCTGTTTGTACAAAAAATATATTCAAGTGGTTCAAAACAGAAATTGATAAATAGCAAGAGCACAATGATTTTGTTTCAAGACAACTTCTTCTCTGAGTAACTGTTGGATATTTCATCTCCTTGCATATGTGTTATCATCCCTGTTAAAAAAAATTATTACTAGTTTTTATGTGGCTATTATCCCTATTAAAAACAGTTAAAAGTCATTTTATAGATCTCCCCGGAGCAGACAATTTTTTGTGGACTGTTTATCGTATCAAGCGTGGTTTCGTGGTGAAATTGACTTTTTGGTTTTCTCTTCGAACAAAGAAAAAACTGGGGGTTCAGTAATATTGCGGCTCAAGTGAAAGTTGGTTTCTTTTAGAACATAGGCTCTAATGGAAATTTGGTTGAGGGTTCCTTTTTAGTTAATTGATATCCGATATATGGTTATTGGTGGATGCCGAAGTTTTCAACTGCGCATGTACCGAAGAGCGCAGGCCTATTTCAAATTAATTAATACTATAAATAATCATACAGATAAATATTAACAAACGTTTATTATTCTTTTACAAAATAAATTAAATTGAATGATAGAAATACCTAAGTTCTTAGAAGAAATGTATGTATGTGTGCACTGAATTGTGAATCTAAACAATTCTCGAATCCACTGGAACACACACACAAAATTTCATCAAAATCGGTCCAGCCGTTTAGAAGGAGTTCAGTCACATACACATGTACAGAAGAATTATATATATAAAGATATATATATATATATATATAATATAAAAAAAGGGTTAAACAATCACTGCAGGATTCCACTGGGAGCAACTGCTATTTAAAAATGACAGCGATGTCCACTTTCCGATTCACACACGCAGCTTGACAAAGGACCCCGCACAAAAGCAATGGAAAAAATCAGTCCGTCAAATTGGCTGAAACTTTCAGAAAGTGATGTTCTCGGCGTGCTGAACAAAAATCTCCATGGGCCCAAGTCGATCCTATGATTAGTTTTTGAGTTATGGGCCTTGGAAGTTCCCGATTTTCGAGGAATCTGCGATTACACAGCCCACACTGCCCTACGAAAAAAAGTAGTGCGGAAGGTCCGAATGACAAGACCATAGTATCTATAGGTTTTTGGGGTCGCTGAATACGAATCCTGGATCCTTTTGACCTTGACATGAACCTGACGAGGTCAAACGGATCCCGGATTCAGATTCAGCGACCCCAAAAACATATAGATACTATGGTCTTGTCGTTCGGACCTTCTGCACTACTTTTTTTCGTAGGGCAGTGTAGGCTGTGTAATCGCAGATTTCTAGAAAATCGGGAACTTCTAAGGCCCATAACTCAAAAACTAATCATAGGATCGACTTGGGCCTATGGAGACTTTTGTTCAGCACGCTGAGAACATCACTTTCTAAAAGTTTCAGCCAGTTTGACGGACTGATTTTTTCCATTGCTTTTGTG
>CAKNYM010050176.1:98098-128136 GCA_932195095.1 Andricus curvator | reverse complement strand
CCATTGCCATTACATTGCTGTTTCATGTTGCTGCTTTTTAGTTTCTTAAGTTAAGATTTTTAACTATAGAGTTTGCTTTTTATGTGGTTCTTATTTTTATCCTTCTGCATTTCCGTAGTTGAGGTTCAGATTTATAAATTTACACTTTTACTTTTTATGGTTCTGTTTTTCCGTATCTTAGTTTCGCATATCATAATTTTGCAATATTTGCTTCTTATTGTGTCTTATGCTCAAAGGGGGGAGGGGGAAGAAATTATAATAACAATAAATATTTTAGACAATATTCAAAAACAGATTGCTATTTTTATTTTTATTTTTAAATATCTGCCTATAATATCTCACGCTCATCAAAATAAAAATTTATTAATTGCCTTTCGGTCTCCCAGGTTTACAAATTTACAATTTGTAATTTCCGCTTCTTATTGTGTTTGATGCTCAAGAGCGGAGGGGGCGATATAGAAAAATCAAATAGTTAAGGAAAAAACTCAAAAACAGATTGCCAATTTTAATTATCTGCTTTCCGTATCTCAGTTAAATTCTTGACTGCCATTTTTAATTATCAGCCTTTCGTCTCTCGGGATTCCAAACTTATAATTTGTAATTTTCGCTTTTTATTGTGTCTTATGTTCAAAAAGGGGCGAATGCAGTAGAAAATATGATAACACTAAATACTTTAGGCAACATTCAAAAACAGAGTGCCATTTTTTAAATATCTGTCTTCCGCATCTCAGGTCTTCAAATTTATAACTTCTTGAGTGCCGTTCCGTCTCCCATGTTTCCCAATTTATAATTTGTAATTTTCGCTTCTTAGTACGACTGATGCCAATTTCAATTATCTGCCTTCCTTACCTCAAGTTAAATCTTAATTGCCATTTTTAATTATATGCCTTTCTGTCTCCCAGGTTTCCAAGTTTATAATTTGTACTTTTCGCTTTTTATTGCGCCTTATGCTAAAAAAAGGAGGGAGGGGGCGAAGAATATGAAAATACTAGATATTTTTTGGACAAAATTCAAATCTGCCTTTCGTATCTCGGGTCTTCAAAATTACAATTTTTTATTTGTCTGACTTACCGTCTCTCAGATTCCAGAATGTAAAACTTTTTAATTTTCAGTTTTTATTCTGACTTATACTCTGTGGGGGCAGAGAATTTGAAAAAACTAAAAAGTTTAGTTAAAATTCAATAACAGACTGTCATTTTTTATTTGCCTGTTTTTCCGTATCATACCTTCAGATTTATAACATTGTAGTTTCGCTCTTTCAATGGTTCTTATGCTCATTACATAATAAGCAATAAATGAAAATCATTGTTCTAAGTGAATAAGTGCAGAGCAATAATGTCTTAGGATTATAGTTGGATGTTGAAATAAGAACTTAATGTTCCAAATTTACGTTTGTTAGACACTGGTTAAAGATTAACAGGCATTGAATAAATTTTGAAAGGTTGTTATTATATTTTAGTTATATAGAATAATAATTAATTTTATATATAAAAAAATGCAAGGCACAAAAAATTGTTCCAAGGTAAAAGGCGCACTGATATGTACCACAAATTTATATCAAATATGTAACTTTCTAGAATAAATGACTGAAGAGGGCCCATATAAGGAGCCGAAACGTCTGATGGAAATCTACATCTTCTTCATCATTTACGGACCCGAAAGCCACAAAACCAAAAACTAGCATTTTAAAATGTTAACATCTAATGCATCAATAAACTTATTTCCAATAGTTTGAAAATTGCACAATTTTAGTTAAAAGTGTCAATTTTACGATTTTAACTGATAAATTTTCCATTTTAAATATTTTTAAATCTTTCTATAAAATTGATATATGTACTGCCTTGAACATGGGCTTAGTAATCGATTAATGAATATCCTAGCATTTACTTCGTATGGACGATAAAATTCCCATTCTCATAATTCGTTTTACGATCGTGTTAAATCGTCTTTCTGCCGTGCCGGAAACCATTTTTGCGCGATTGGTTTTTAAATTATTTTTCCGAATACGAACCATTTAATGTTTCCGTGAGAAAGGATTAGCCGCGAAACTAAATGTGCCCCCTATAAATTGAGGAAAAATTTTAAATTCCCGTCCGATGTCAAATACAGTGAAATAAATAAGACAGCTTTTTCGGAAATAATGTACACTCAAATTTCAGTCACCCCAAACAGCCTAGCTGGATAACTGCGTCACGTTGCACAACATTGCGACACAGTCCTAATGTTTACGTTCGAAGACGCTTAATTTAAGTCGAAGGTCAGAACCAAAACCGTGCTTGAATTGAAATTCGAGTGTACTTTGCTTCAGTGACTATTACATTTGGGAAGAAATAAAATTATGAATGCTAATATTTTAGAGAAAATGAATTTTAGAATTTTGTGTTCAGCTGTTTTGCTAAAAGTTTGATCGTTTCATTGGAAATTGGACTAACTTGTTTGTTGTCTTGGAAAATTTATGCAATTTTCGGTTTATGGAAATTTATGAAAAATGGTGGAAGCTTATGAAGTTTTGACGACATAATGAAAACTTCTGGAAAGTTATGTACTTCATGGAAATTTCTGGAAATCTTTGGAAATAGTGATATGTATAGAATTATGGGAAATTATGAAAACTTATGGAAAATTACGAGAACTTGTGAAATTTAACAACCTATGAAATTTATGGCAACATATCAAAATTGGGGAAATTTTCGCGAACTTTGGAAAGCTATACACATTTTCTCATCTATTACTAATCTGCTGAAGGCAGTATACAACACAAACCAACCATAACTCGATTCTACTTTTGTCCCTACACTTCTCCTTCTTTGGCCGAAGTTTGGTGGGACTAACGTTATAACTAGACTCTCTACCTTACGACGACTGGCTAATTAATTTGGACATCAATTCGACTCGCAGAATATATTTCCCGCATCGAGTTGGTAGCTGGATGTACACTTTACACAATGAATGATCTTAAGGAAAGTGAATTACGAGAAACAATGTGTATACGGAAGCTAGATATTTTTATATGTCCTAAAACAAAGAGAAAAGTATGCGACATTAGAGAGATGATAAAAAATGGGGAGTTGAAGAAAGGACTTGAAATATGGTCAGGAGTTGATAGTTAATCACAAGGTTGTCAACGGGCTGGTCTGATTGTGAATGAGGGAGCAAGGCAGCATGTCAAGAAGCATGGATTTGTATCTCCCAAATTGTTGTGGGTTTGAATGAAAGTGGGAATCAGAAGATTATTTATCATAGCGTACTACGCCCCATTTGATGGTGAAAGGAGTGAAGTAAAAGACGCCTTCTGGGACACTTTGAATGAAGCTATAGGCACTTTTGATCTTGGAGAAAGAATCATGCTGCTAGCTGATATGGATGGATGGGCTGGTGTACAACTTCAGAATACGAAAAGGGTGCTAGTTAATTTTGAAGATCCAAAAACAAATGGTTGTTTATTACAAATACTTGCTTCAGGCATAAAATGATCCACATGTACACCTGGTGCAGAGAAGATAGCCACAGTATAATTGACTTTGTTGTTGCCGATGAAAGACTAAAGAGCTAGTAAAAGATACATGGGTGATGAGTAGGGCGGAGTGGAAATGATGAAATTAGTCGAATTGTTTGAGCTGAGCGCAACAAATTTGTGGGTTGACATCTGAAATAAATAAAAAAAAAGAAATGTTCAAATCGGTCAATATCTCCTTCTGTTCTCTTTTTTGATTTGAAAATTCAAATTTTTCAAAATTCCAAAAAATTTCTCTATTGTTTCGAAAATTATGGAGAATTTTGTCTATGTACAGTTTTCGCTAGTGAATAATAATAAAAAATTATAAATTGAAAAAAAATTTTTTTCTCAATTTAGAATTTGTTGAAAATGGTCAAAAAACTTGTTTTTTTTTTTGTCCTATGCACAGATTATGAAAGAAGTTGAATATGTCGAATCTGAAATTTCTTCAGCTTGAATCAAAGATACATGCTATTATTTTGTTTTTTTCGAAAAAAAAATGTAGTGGTTATTCAAGCATTCAAAAATGGTCAATTTTACGTTTTAGAAAAAATTTTAGGTTCGACATATTTTCAAAAAATTCTAAATTGAGCAAAAAAATTTTTTTCATTCATAATTTTTTATTATTGTTATTCACTAGAAAAAACTGTACATAGAAAAAATTCGCCATAATTTTCGAATTAATAGGGAAATTTTTTGGAATTTTCAAAAATTTGAATTTTCTAATAAAAAAAGAGAACAGAAGATATTAACAGATTTCAAATTTTTTTTTTTACTTTTTTCGGATGTCAACTCACGAATTGTTTTCACTAAGCTTAAAGGATTCGACTAATGTGATCATTTTCACTGCGGCCGCGCCCTACTGATGAGGGGTTCTGAATGTAAAACTGATCATTGCCTTCTAGTCTTAAACATGAACTTAGGTCAAGGATAGAGAAGAAAGAAAACCAAAAAGACGAAACAGACGCGAATCATGATTGAGACTTTACAGAAAGCGGAAGTGCAAATATATTTTCGGAATAGAATATGGGTCAAAATATCTCAAGTGTGCCACTTTTAAATCGACAGTTCTATTTTCAATCAATTTATACAGTTTTCGATTCGTTTTTATATCAAAATAACTCCCCTAAAATATTTTTGCAAAAAATTTATTTTTTCAAAAGTTATGAATCAAAGGGCTATGAAAATTGTTCTAACAAAGTATACTTTACGCTTAAAAATTGTTCGGTAGTAAAAACATTTTGTTAATTGTTTAAATAATCGTTTGTTTTAAACAATTGGAAATTAATTAAACTTCTCCGCCTGTGAATGAATTCTTCCACGTTCCAATAGATTCTAAAATCTCTTCCGACAATTTGGGTGAAAAAAAAAGTTATTATTTTGCAGTAGTTCAAAAGTTATTGATTTTTTGGTGACCGCGCTCCGACCTCCAGCGCTGGTCGAGCACGCAAAATTATGTAAACAAATGCATAGTTTAGGAGTTTATTGGAAGAAAGTAATCGTTTTTCTTTCTTAGTAAAATTAAATTATATGACTGATAATATTTAGTGATTGAGATTGGTCACTCGATATTATTTGTTTATTTTATAAACAAAAGCATAGTTTGGTCATTTATAGAGAGAAAGTAATAGTTTTTCTTGCTAATCGTCTTCAACTTACATAGGTGGTGATATGTAGTGACGAAGAATTGTTAGTCGATATTATTTGTTTATGTTATAAACAAATTTTATAAACAAGTGCATAGTTTGACCATTTATAGATAGAAAGTGATCGTTTTTCTTTCTAATCGTCTTCAAATTAAATAAGTGGTGTTATTTTATTGCCATTTGATATTAGTTGTTTATTGTATGAACAAATGCATAGTTCAGCCATTTGTAGACAGAAGGTAATCTTTTTTTATTATTTCCTTCAAACGATATCACTACAAATGTTTTGTGATGTTCTAGAAAAATTAGCTTCCAAGATGTACTTGTGAATCATTTCGATAATTTCAGGATCCATTTCAAATTCATTCTTGCTCCACTCTTGCCTTAAAGAGATCACTAAACATCACCACTTATGTAATTTGAAGACGATTAGAAAAAAGCGATCACTTTCTATCTATAAATGGTCAAACTATGCATTTGTTTATAAGATTTGTTTATAACATAAACAAATAATATCGATTGACAATTCTTTGTCACTAAAAATCACCACATATGTAATTTGAAGATGATTAGCAAGAAAAACTATTACTTTCTGTCTATAAATGACCAAACTATGCTTTTGTTTATAAAATTTGTTTATAAAATAAACAAATAATATCGAGTGACCAATCTCAATCACTAAACATTACCAGTCATATAATTTAATGTTACTAAGAAAGAAAAACGATTACTCTCTTTCAATAAACGCCTAAACTATGCATTTGTTTACATAATTGTGCGTGCTCGGCCAGCGCTGGAGGTCGGAGCGCGGTCACAAAAAAATCAATAACTTTTGAACTACAGCAAAATAATAACTTTTTTTTTCACCAAAATTTTCGGAAGAGATTTTAGAATCTATTGGAACCTGGAAGAATTCTTTCACAGGCGGAGAAGTTTAAATAATTTCCAATTATTTAAAACAAACGATTATTTAAACAATAAACAAAATCTTTTTACTACTGAAAAATGTTTGTGCGTAAAGTATACTTTGTAATAAAAATTTTCATAACCCTATTATTGAATTTCGATGAACCGTTCGCGAGTTATCAATGTTTGAAATAAATATGATCAAGAACTTTGATTGTTAATAACTTTTAAAAAAATGAATTTTTTGCAAAAATATTTTATGGGAGTTATTTTGATATAAAAACGAATCGAAAACTGTATAAATTGATTGAAAAAAGAACTATCGATTTAAAAGTGGCACACTTGAGATATTTTGACCCATATACAAACGCATAGATAGGGCAACTTGGGAGGCGCTAATATGCAATAAAGATATGCAAGGCGCATGGACTATGCTCCGGGATATCATTGTAAGGAGTGCGACTGAAGTGTGTGGAACTGCAGTTATAGGACGAATGGCTGGTGGTGCGTATGGAATGATGAAATTCAAGCAGCCGCCCAAGAAAAGAAGAAGCGTATGACAGAAAGTTGAATATCACAGGCCTCAAGAATGAGGAGAGAAATAGACTTGAAAATTATTAAAGACACAAAAACAGAAAAGTAAATGTATCTTCAAATGGGGTGACTTCGGACAGCAGGCGAACTTCGGACATTCCTAAATTGATAGTTTAAATTAATTAAGGTGGATGGTTTCAACCAGAATCTAGAACCAGTTAAGGCTTGAACTGATTCCAGATTCTTGGAACAGTTTTGAGTAATTTATCTTATCAATTTAGGGAATTTAGGGGTGTCCGAATTTACCCCACATATCCGAAGTTACCTCGCTTGACGGTACTAGTCAAAGCAAGTAAAGATAAAATCAAAACAGAAGAAGAGAAGAAAATGCAAATTGATTTTAAAAGAAGCAAGAAACTATTTTATAAATTGGCGTTGATCAATATGAAAGGAAGTAGTGGCACATAGTTAGTCAGCATAAGAAATAGCAAGGGTGCACTGGTATATGATACATACGGGATACTAGACGCTTTGGGGGACTCTTTTGAAAAATAATTGAAAGGTGAAGCTATAGGGCAACACAAATGCGACATAGAACACGATACGTCAGAAAACATGGTTGAGAAAATCTGTGCCTCTGAGGTTAGGGATATAATTAGGAACTTAAAGAATGGTAAGGCTACTGGTGTAAACAGTATCAACGCTACAATGCTTAAATACGGTGGCGAGTACATACCGCACAGGTTGTTTGAGTTGATGAATTTATGTGCTGAGATAAGATAAGTTCTAGATGACTAGAAAAAAGGCGATTATCATCCCAATATATAGAAAAGAATAGAGATAAAAGCAGCTGCAATATTTACATAGGCATCAGCTTACTAAGTACAGTATTCAAAATATATTCAAAAATATTTATCCATAGGGTAATGAAAATAACAGAAGAAAAGATATGGGAAGTCCAATATGGATTTATTCCAGGAAGATCATGTACGTATAAGATATTTACTTTGAGATAGATCACAGAAAAAAGTTTGAAAGTAAATAAAAAAGTTTTCTGTGCATTTGCTGACCTACAAAAAGCGTTTGACAAGGTGTATAGAAGTAATTATTGGGAAGTCTTGAAAAAGAACGGAGTCAATGGATAGCTCCTACAAGCAATAAAAACAGTATATGCAGGTAGCAAAGCGAGTATGAGGGTAAATAGACAACTGAGTGACTGGTTTGATATTCGGCAAGGTGATAGGCAAGGCTGCGATATGTTCTTATAGCTATTCGTTATATTCATGGACATGTGTCTAAGAATGGCCCTCCTCGACAAAGAAGGTGTGAATCTCGGGATAGTAAGAGTGCGTGAGTTAGCGTTCGCAGATGATAAGGTTTTTATGGCAGATTCAATCGAAGACTTGCAAACAATGTTGAGCAAACTAAATACAAGCATGAAGAACGTTGGCCTCAAAATTAACGTAAATGAAACAAAAATTATATGGTCTTTGAAGGAAAGGCTGAGAAAACAACATGCGACATTGTCCTAAACGATGAGAGAATAGAACAAGTTGAAAAGTACGTATATCTTGGTAGCCTATTCACTAATGACAGGAAGATAGATGGAGAGATAGATAGGCGTATAAAAGAGAGAAAGAAGGTTATCGGCAGAGCAGGATCCATTTTTAGAAGTCAAAATATATCAGATGAAGCTAAATTGGCCATGTATAATGCTGTATTTTCACCCACTGTGCAGTACAGTAGCGAGACCTGGACCTACCAAGAAAAGGATGAGAGGAATATTAACGCGATTGGCATGAAATTCCTGCGCCATATGGGTGATAAAACGCTAATGGACAAAATCAGTAATGAAAGGTGGTTTGGACATGTTGAGAGAATGAAAGATGAACGACTGACAAGACAAGTATATCGAGGTAAAGTAAATGACAGTGTACTTAGAGGCAGACCGAGAAAAGAATGGTTGGAATGTGTGAATGAGACCCTGATTCGAAGAGATACAAAAAGCCATCGAAACACAAGAGCTTGCATGAGCAAAAGCATGGATGTGAAACAAGCTATAGAGGTATGCTAGGACAGAAAAGTTTGGCGACAAATAGTTTATAAGAAATGCATGATGAAGAATGTGAGTGGAGTAAATGACGCCTGAAACGAAAGACCTTGGATACTAATGGGCCCGAGTGGAGAGCTTTATATGGTGATTTTGTGAAGCTTTCCGCCTCACCGAGTGAGTCATGCTTACCCCGTAAGGATATGGCTTAATGGTATAATATAATATAATGGTATAGTATAATTTGCGTGACTTTCTCGTTTTTTAATTCTAAATTTCATTTGAAAACATAAAAGACAAAGATTGAGGAAAAGCAATAAGCAAAGGTTCAGCTAATTGAATAGAATAATTTAAATTTGAAGTTAGTTCAAAATGAATAATTATAATTTATTATGTTCAAAATCTACAAGCGTGAATGTGTAAGTTTCCTTTACTTTTATTATTATATATTGTTAATTATGATTTTATATTTCTGAACTGATTTGCACCATGAGACTGCCAGAAACTGCCAGAAACTTTGTTTTGGTTCTGCACCTTCGAAAAAGGAGAAGAACTTAGAGACAAATAATTTTAAAATGTAAAAGAGAAAATAGAGCGTAGAAATTAAAGATTTTTTCACATACTAGTATGTTCTAAATATGATGGCTGTAGAGTAGCATAATGCCTTTAATTAACTCGATATCCTTGACCTGCTCAAAAAGGGGACATAATGTTCGGGACACCATGTATCCTGGAGGCGCATACCTCTCTGAAGAAGTTTATGAATTGTGTTGTCCAGTTCCATGCATCGCCCACACCTTTCTGTTCTCTTAAGATTTGTACGGCAAAGGCTGGTGAAACTAATCCAACAAGCGGCGCTCTGATCAGGTAGTCTGACTTTTGTATTGACATGCAGTGCAGAGATTTGAAAAATAATAAAAAAATGATTAGTTTGCGAGAAATTTACAAAAAGGATTTTGAAAAATGTGTAACCTAGTTATGACAGCAATGTAGAAAAATTTCATGTGTTCCTCGTATTTTCTTCAAAATTCGTAATGGTTTAGAGTTCAAAGGTTTAAAAATGCTTTACTATGCAATTTAAACTATAGTTTTACATATTTTAATTATTTTTATATTTATATTGAACATAAGAGATATATTTTTTCTTAATTTTTCCGATCATGTATTTGTTTTGAATATTTTTGTCATTGAGGTCTTAAATATTATCAATTCTATTCATTCGCTACATTAATAATTTCAAAAACAAATAATTTTTTTGAATTCTAGCATATGATAAAATCAGTAATATTAGCAATATGAACAATAGAAATATAAAATTCGAACTTATGATTTTAAAATGCATCTCAAAATGAAATGTGGTTCATATTGAACTACATGTATTCATGACTTTTTCTTTGTTTGAATTATTAGTCACAGTTACTCTTATTTTGTCATAATTTTTTTCTGTTCATTTGTAAACAGCATTAAGTTTTTAATTATTTTGGATTTTTCTTAATGCAGTTCAATGCAAAAGCCAGACTACCTGATCAGGTCGCCACCTGTTGGATTAGTTTCATAGCCATTTCATCCCCGGATCGTACGAGAACTACTACCACATACACATATACGGTCGATGCAGGGGGCTGGTGTTGTCTAAGATAATGAATAGCTGGAATTTAGTGGGGATTCTTTGCCGATTTGGGGAACTTAGAAGTTCGAAATTTGATTAATTGGATGAACTGGCTCTAATAGTTTTGAAAAACGTTATTCAAAAATTATGTCTATCAAACTGAATGCACTTATTCTAAAACATTTGAAATACTTTGTTTGAAAATAATTTTGTTACGTTTGTTGATCTGAGTTTATTAGATTCTAGTTTTTAAAGTTGGTCGGGCAGCGATATGGTTTTGTTATTGAAAAAATTCGTTCACTTTTTAAAAGATTGGGCAGCGATTCGATGTTGGATGTAAAATAAGTTTAATTAAAAGAAGATTATGCAACGATTCGATGTTGGATATAAACTCCGTTAAACTTTGAAAAAACAAAGGTATATACAGGGAAATTTTCCCCGTATTGCCATTTTCTGATGTTGATTTATGGTGGCGCATACCTCCGATTTAACTCAAATCATGTATACGAACGTACTTTGAGGAGCAAATTATACGGTCGGCGGGCGTTTGCTTACAATACCACACGACCCAAAAGGAGACCTGAGGAAGGGGCTGAGGTGTGACCAGCAACAGCATGAACGCGTCCAAGCTTTAAATTTAATTAAAATTTGAAAATGAAAATAACCTGACCTAAGTAACTGTAAGATTAACTAGAATGACAAGTTCACTAATAACTTTCACCTCGCGAGAGGAAGGTCATGTCGTTTGCTGACAAACATTCACCTCCAGCTATTGTCGGTCGGTTAACTTACTGTTTTAATCTACCATGAAAATGTCATTTTCGGGTATTTTCATTGCCATATTTGTAATCAGCGCCTGCAAATACTTTTTTTAGTGTATCATACCAGGTTTTTCTGATAGCATACTAAGTATACAAATTTTCTTTCGTAGAATGTCGTACCAACTTTCTTCCATACCCCACTGTTCGGAACCTTTCTTGGGCCCAACATTGGCTCAAGGCTGCCCAGGATCACAGTTCATGTTATTCATGACCCTTTTGGATACATTTCTAAGGACAAATAGAGAAGTTTCACAGCTATGCGAAAGAGTAATCCCTGTGAACCCAGCTGAAAATTATTACGATTTCATAGTGATTGGTGGTAGGTACATTTTTTTAATAATATATTCAGTTTTCTGAATTTAAATTTATGAATTTCAGAATGGAGGGGTTAAAAGTTTCTATAAGTCAAAACGATGATAATTTAATGCTCTTTGAGCATACCAATGCACGTTTCAGAATAGCTTTTTAGCTTTACATGCGCTTCAGAGAAATTCTAAGTTATAACTCTTACGTTATTCGTTTATTTGTGTCCTCGATTAATATACTTGTAGAATACACACTTTTGTAGTATTTTACTCCTTGTAAATAGTATCTCGATGCCCGTATACGGAGGTATGCACTGTACATGAAAAACGTAAAATTTATAATCAAGAACAAATGCAGCAATATTTATCAACTTTTTCAAAAAATAATCTTTTTAAGGACAGTAACATAAGCAGACAAAAAAACAGCAGATAAAGATTTACATTGAAATTGCAATATTTAGAAGAACCTAAATGACACCCTGCGAAAAAAATTTCAAATGTTTAAAAACAAAATAAACTGACAGCGAATAATTTTACCGAAATTCTAGTAGATCTTCTCGTCAGTGTGAGGTATCGATTTTAATCCATAACTGCGAAATAGAACGATACGCATAGACGGTTAACAAATTTATAACAAGTCTAGTGCACAGCAGTTCATGTGTACTCATATGTCACTGTCCGTCGTACAATGCCAACCGGAAGTAAGGAGGATTTACCGAATTAAACAGCAATTATTCTACGCTGCCATCGAACTGAATGCGCAAATACAGGGATAGATTTTCCCTGTGTCCGCTTTGATCATGTGCTTGTCAAAACTGCGCGACTGACACATTTTCAAATGCAAAATTGAAGAGTCCGGTATTTAATTATAGTCCAACAGTGAAAATGAAAAGGAAACAATAAACGTGTTGGTTCGAAACAATTATTCTCTCTCGATCTATTGCAAGTCTTCCATAATAATTCTAGTCACAAGTATAGTCTTAAGTTCGAAGAAATGGACTATACCCGGGTAAAAATATTTTATCTTGATTTTGTCTTGAATGTCTTCAATATGTCCTCAAGACCATGATAACTGGTTCCGTCTTACCAGCTAGACATTAGAGATATACAGACTTCTCTTGCATTTATGGTTGTAGCTGTGCCAAGACAAGACCTGATAGACTTGTCTTGAGACACAGAAGGATAATAATTGATGGGTCAAAAAATTAAAAAGGTGTAACCGACATTTCTGCAATTTAAAACAGCGCCAAAAAAAAAGGAGGGCATATTCCTAAAAAAAAAATTTCGCAAAAATAAAAACGCATTTAAAAAAAAGTGAGGGCACACCCTTTTGATTTTGGACCCTTCAGTTTATGTATTGGTTTTATTACTACCGGCAGGGCCTGCCACTTCCAGATAGGTTGGGACCAAACAGTTGGCATCTGTTAGGTATTACAATTTTACAACCGATAAAACTTGTAATTTTTAAGGACTGATTTTTGAATTAAAAATTCGGAACTTGTCGGTCTCAACAACTACGGGCATAACAAATTTCAATAAATATATTAAAACTGTCATTTTCTACAAGTATCTAGTGAACTATTGTAGATAAGAAAAAAGGATAACATTTTTAGATTCGCCATCCAAAGAACCTAATTTTTGCAGACAAAGAATCTTATTATTACATACAAAATGAATACCATGAAGATAAATAACATAAACATTATGTGAAATTCGAAGCGGATTAGTGATGACCCTCGGATGCCTTGGCAGCCTTTTGGCTTGTCTCCGAAATACATATACATCTCTCAA
The DNA here is from genome assembly GCA_932195095.1 of Andricus curvator. Taxonomy (NCBI): domain Eukaryota; kingdom Metazoa; phylum Arthropoda; class Insecta; order Hymenoptera; family Cynipidae; genus Andricus; species Andricus curvator. The sequence goes on along the minus strand of CAKNYM010050176.1, from coordinate 114,978 downwards.
GTTCTTTCCAATTCAAGTAATTTTGTCTCAAGACATAAATAACAGTTTAGTGGAAGTTAGAAAGGTCTGGCAATATGATGTGATGAGCTATTTTTACTAGATGTATAGAACACCTGAGTAGTATTTAAAATCCCAGCCGATATGACATGTATTGACGCACAGGTTATGAACTCTTTATTGGCCAACGGTATGGCCAACGGCCATACCACGCTGAAAAACCCAGTTCTCGTCAGATCACTGAAGTTAAGCAGCGTTGGACGCGGTTAGTACTTGGATGGGTGACCATTCAAGAATACTGACATGAGTGCTGTTGGCACATCGTGGGTGTGGTGAGCCCACACTTGTAGTTATTTATAACTACAAGAAAAACCTAGAAACACTACCCGAATCGGGTAGTGTCACGCCTACCCTGAAAGGGAAATGGTTTAATGGTATATATATATATATTAAACTTAATTTTTTACACACATACACACAAGACCACTTATTGTCCCTTATACATATAATCGGATGCTTCAAGGGCTTAAGCAACCTTTATTACTCGCTGAGGATTCGAACCCTACACAAACTACCCAAACGTAAATCTTTCTTGTAAAAATCTTGATTAAGCGTTGCAGTCAGGGAATCAATATATGTGCCTGTACTTATAAGCAACTTTTCATTTTTGTAAATTTTATGATTTTATGAATAGGCGAGTTTAAAAAATTTGCATAACATTTTTTTATTTTATCACTTATAAAATAAAATATATTTTGATCAAACAAAATTCCTCGAAAAATTCCCTGGACATTTTTAGTATTTTGCACAGACAATTTTTTTTGGCGGAAAAATTCATATTTTTGGAAACACTCAAAATACGGTGCAAAACATCGAAAAGTGCAAAAAATTATGGAACAATTTTGTTTTTAAACTTCAATTTTGTCTTTGGACCTAGCACATTTTTTAGGGGGAAAAATTTATTTTCAGAAAAACTGTCAACGTTTTGTCACTTTTTAACCTTTTCATGTTTTTTTCTTTTTGATTGCAAAACAATGAGATATCCCCTATACATACATACATAGATTAGCAGTTCGAACTCGAAAGTTCATTGCCTCACTACCCGATTCGGGTAGTGTTTCTAGGTGGATATTTACTACCAATGTGGGCCCACCACACCCACGACGGGCCAACAGCACGCAGGTATTCCTGAACGGTTACCCATCCAAGTACTAACCGCGCCCAACAATGCTTAACTTCAGTGATCTTACGAGAACTGGTGTTTTCAGCGTGGTATAAAATGTAGTTATCGTCATTAGTTTGAAAAAAGCGGATTAAAAAAGTAAAATATAGGTATATACCAAGTTTCATGCTTTCTGAGCAACATATCAAATTAAATGTGCAGCTGCTACTATTATATTAGAAATTAAATTTTGTTACGTTATGCTTTATTTGAAAATATGTGGTTACTTTTTATCCTTCTGGTATTTTTTAGTAGAAATCAATAAGAAAGGATTCCTTCATATTGTGTTGTATAATTGTATTTTATACTTACATTTCACATTGAAAATTTTATTTCGATATGGGTAAAGTTGAATAAATTGTTGAATATAAAACAGAGCGGTAGGTTCCTTATGTTTTGACTTACATTATGCATATCCATTCTTAGATATAAATATTGTTGAATATTTACTGGATACCGCCAATTGTAAATTTTAGCTTCGGTTAAATCACCCAACTATGAAGCCGAAGCACTACTGATTGAGCTACCGGCCACGGGGAACAGCTTTTCGCCAAAACGTTTATAGCGTGTGGCAAAGATTTGAAAGTCGATTTTTTCGAAAACAACGAAAAACGAAACTGCTTTGGCAAATTGCTAATCAGAAAATGAGCTTACACTTAACAAAATTATGAACCGAAACTAAAATTTACAATTGGCGGTCTCCCTTGTATGAAACAAAGCGGTAGGATATTAGGTAGGTATGACCCTCACAGCAATAGGATATATCGGGATATCCCATTTGATCCCATTTCTCTTCCAGATGTCCAAGGGATTACCCGTCGAATAGCCTGCAATATGCAAACTGGGATATCCCAAAGATATTCGCAGGATATCCAGGATGCCTGTGGGACGTTTCTAGAATATTTACATATCCCAAGTAGTATATTACAATTTTTATATATCCTACTTAGAACATTTGAATATATCACAAACGTCCCATGGACATCCCGAATATCCTGAGGATATCTCATGTGCCGCCTTGCAGGATATCCGACGGGTTATTTCTGGGATATTCCTAGGAAAACCTGGGAGATAAATGGGATCGAATGGGAAATGCCGGTATATCTTATTGCTGTGAGGGGATATTGAAAAAGTAATATATTCTACATTTTTTTCAGAAAGATAATTACTCTTAAAATCTGTTACAACATGAACAAAGAACTGTGCGCTTAAAACTATTTACTAACCTTTATTTTAACAACACAACCACCCCTATAACTATCGACCTTTAAATATAGTAAACAAAACATACATACAAAATTGCTCATGAAGTCTTTTCCAAATCGTTTCGAATCTTACGGAACTCCGTTCTTCAGTTCATATAACGCAGTGCTTAAGGAACAATCAATACCTCTAAATTAATTCCTACGAATTTTTTCGACTTTTTATCGATTTATTTCACAATAGTTATCGAACTTTTTTATTCCAAGCTCACTTTCAAAATCACGGAACTTTTTTATAATTACACCTGAATGATTCTACATTTTATCTGGAATGTTTTGGAAATTATAGGAAACTCTGTTTTGTTGTCGTATAATGTAATGTTTTCTCAGTTTCAGATCGCCTCCCGAAAAGAGCGATTTCGATCGACTACCGAGAAATCTCGGTTTTGACGTTTCCAAAGTCAAATGACACATGTGCATAATAAAAGTCTTGCTTTCTAACAACGTTAAATTTTTTTACTGAAGCAAAAGTATTAGAAACCATTGTTCAAATTCTATAATCTGTATTTTGCTACGTATCCTCTGAAGTTTTAAAATTTTACCTCTTTTGCAGTCATAACTGAGGTTATTGAAATATAAATTAAAGATATCGTATGTTAGTAATCTTCATAACCTTCCCTGGAAAATAACCTATGAATTTTTCAGACGTTTATTACTAAAATTTGAGATATAATGAATAACTCTCAATATTATTAAGCTCTTCCAACATACTTTATTAAATCTACGAATTTTGAATTATGAGTCAATAAATTAAAATTTTCCTTTATTACCAGACCCGCGATATTTTTGTTTCATATCAATTTATTATCTAAAAAGTTAAAACCGAGATTGCTCATCCTCAGTTGTCAAAGCAAGTTAATGTAATGTCGCTTGTTCCTGGATTCGTGTCGCTCTAATGCATCACTAGTGCTTATGCTGAGAATAAAAAAAATAATAGGGTTGTTTCGCAATTTTAGATAAAATCATATTTAAATACATAATTTTAAACTAAGCTCAAGGTGCGTTCTTTTTTTTCTGTTGAGTCTTTCAATAGAAAAAATTATTAAAAATTGAAGGCGGGAAAACACTTATTCAAGTTGGTGTCACGTGACTCAGAGGTTCTCATAATTATCAATGTGACGATGTGGCTTTGATGGAAACTAACGAAACTTATAATAAAGAGGTTAGGCCACCTAACCGTTTCATTTTCACTCCTCGTATTTCTGCACTTACGAAGACACAATTACTCTTAAAATACTCCAAAACAATAAATATATCTATTTTCGGTAGATTTCCGCTATTGGATTTTACGAAACCCTCCTTGGACATTTTTTCACAATACTTTGCGACTTCTATTTTTGACGTGCAGATAACCAAAACAAAACATCGACACAGAAAAAGATATTTGAGAATCACTGACACATAAGCTGTGATTGGTGGAATATCCGACCCCTTTGACGTCAGAGGGGCCCTCCAATCGACATCGTGATAGAAAGTTCATATTTCAACATTAAATTAAAAATAGTAAACAATACGAAAAAAATATTTTATGTGCGTTTTCAAAATTAGAATTTTATAAACTATAAGATCCATTCATTGGAAAAGTGATATCTGACTTTGGAAACAACCTCATTCGTCCTGGCTAAGTCTTTATCCTCGACATAACCATACGTCTTTGTAAGTCTCGCCCCTGGCCGCCAACGAGACTTCATTTTTCGTCTCCAAGCCGAACTCGAGGACACCGGCAACAAAAGGCTCTCAGACCTCCGAGGGTCATCACTAATCCGCTTTAAATTTTACGGAATGTTTATATTATTTATCTTCATGGTATTTATTTTTCATGTTTTAATAATTTTGTTTATTTGCAATAATTATGTACTTGGGATGGTAAATCTCAAAATGTTATCCATTTTTTCCTATCGCCAACAGTTCACTAGATACTTGTAGGAAATCACAGTTTTACTTTTTTTACGGAAAATTTTATATGCCTGTAGTACTTGAGACTGACCGGTTCTGGGTTTTTTATTAGCAAATCATTCATTACGAAATTACAAGTTTTACCGGTTGTAAAATTGTAATCCTTAACAGATGTTAGCTGTTTGGCCCCAACCTAGCTACCTGATTTCTGAAAATGGCAGGCCCTGCCAGTGGGGTCCATATAGTTTGTAGAGGTCGGAGTATAATAAATAATAAAGTTCACAAATGAAAACTTTTTGTAATTTTGACTCTGGCGAATATTAATGCCATAAATTGGTAATATAGTTTTCTTTAGAAAAAATTCTGTTTAATTTTCAAGGCTTAAACTTCTCGTCTTAAGGCAAGTCAACCTCGACTGGTCTTAAGACTTGCAATGAAATTTCTTGTCTTAAGACAAGTCCACCTTAATTTGTCTTTGAAATTTGTTATAAACCTTTGTCATAAACTCAAAACTTACGTCTCCGACGCCTAAGTCTCGCCCCTGCTAGCCAGCGAGACATAATCGTCTTGGAGACGAACTGAAGACGAACTTCAAGACAAAATATTTTTACTCGGGAGTGTACCCAACATCACGAACCAATGATAGTGCACACGTAAAGTTTATATGTAAAAATGTTTATTGTACAGGCATCTGTGGAATTAAGTATTCATTTGCGAAATATATTCTTTTTATTTCCAAAATTTGAACTTCAATCCTTACGTCTCGAATAATAATCATTTCTCCTGGCTAAGTCTTCATCCAAGACATAGCCAAGACGTTTTTATAATTCTTGCCCCTGGCCGCCAGGGAGACTTCATTTTTTGTCTTCAAGCCGAACTCAAGGACACCGACAACAAACGCTCCACAAGACCTCCGAAGGTCATCACTAATTCGCTTTACATTCTACAGAATATTTATATTATTTATCTTCATGGTATTTATTTTTTATATATTGGTAATTTTGTTTGACTGCAATAATTATGTTCTTTGTTTAACGGGTCCGAATAAAAAGTTGAATTTTGGATTAATAATGTCAATTCGCCGTAACGAATTGAAGCATTTTATTAGTTACGTATGATATGGTGATATATACATGTCAAGCGGACGAACGGAACTGTCGTGCAGTGCCTATGCACTGCCTTCCATAATCCTCATTAACCTGAATAGTGGAGGGAGAGAGAATTTGTTACAGCTTCTGTTACACCCCTCGATTTAGATTGTTTTTAGTCCTCTAAAAATTCTATTTTCTCCTGATCCTGACAGGCCTAGTTTCTACTACAAAATTTATATAATTAGTTTCTGTTTCAAAATTCGCATTATTGGATTCCGTTACACAGTTTGCACGATTAGTTTTCATTAGAAAATTAGCATTGTCGGTGCCACGTTGCAACATAGGTATGGCATTTTGGGTGCGAACGTGATGCGTAGTGGCTCTATTACCAAAATTACAATTATTATAGCAATTTCCGAAATAATGCTTTAATACGTTGATAGTTCCGTGTATAGATTTCATTCTATATAATACATATAATAATACAAGGGCCATAAATCCGTAACCTGTGTACTGAAGGAAAGTCATAGCATTTTCGTTCCAAGTTTTAATTCTTTGTCGGCTTTGTATATCATCCAGGAGGCAATTTCTTTCATCGAGACTGATTCTAGCGCTTCGGAATTAATTTATGTCAAGAATACTGGGAAGTTTAACTAACTTATCGTTTAACAAGTGAATTTCATTATCTCTCAAATCATTAACGTAGTTTATTTTTATTGCCATAACTCCTGGTGATATTTATGCTTGAATTTAAAGGTAGTATGATATCTTCTGTCATGAATTTACATTTATCTCCTGTTATCAAGGAAGTTCCAATTAGTTTTTTATTTTATATGTCATTTTCGCAAATAAAGTCGATAGAGGTTTTTGCTACTAATATTATAATTTAACCGTTGCTTGTTTTTAATGAAGATCTCTTCACTGAACGCAAAAGGTGAAGTGATGCAATGTTTTCTGCATATTTTTAATTAAGTCCGAATCGCAGTTGTCTGTGGCGTAAAGTGAAAAGTCAGGTTGCTGTCTTTGACAAATCCTATATTCGTCAATCCATTTACATTTGTCTAATTCGTCTCTGTCAATCGGAGAATAGCTACCTTGGTTAACTAATAAGAACTCATGTTCAAGGATAATGCTAACATATCTGGTATCTAGCTTTTCAGGTATAGCGATTATTCTAAGGATTTTGATTTCCACTTTGTTTATAACAGGGATCCTACTAATATACACAAGTTGAGCCTTGATGATGGCAATTTTAATATCAGAAGTGTCCATAATACGAGACTTTTGCCGGATCATCGTATTGAGTCCGTCGCAGACTGTAACCACCTATCTCACGATCGTGAGACGTGGTTATGGCTGTAATATTACCGCGATTTTGCTGGAAGAGGGTGCAGTTCTTCAAATTAGCACCCGCTCCCAGAGAAATACCGCGGTTGTCCTTATGACAAACTTTTAATCATATATACATAAAGTGCTCGAATAATCCTTCTATTATCGATTCGGATTCTGCGTTTTTCAAAGGGATTAGCATCAGATATTTCGTTAACATATCTTGGATACTCGAGATATATTCATGTCCTTCAGTGGTCTTCGGGAAGGGGACGAATATATCTATAGCTATCTTCTCATTTGGTTCAGTAGGAGTGTCTGGGATTATTGCTTCAGCTCGTCTCGTAATTCTGACGGTTTTCTGCAGTTGACATGCTGGACATTTTTTAACGTAGCCAATGACTTAATTTTCCATGCCTCTCCATCCCCTAGTGTCCTCGCTCTTTCTATGGTTTTATTTTCGCCGTAATGCTGTGCCATAACGGATCCGTGAGATTCTTTGATGATGTCCGTTCTTTTCCTGGTTAGTTAATTCGCTCTGTGGGGCATAGCAATAACGGAAATCGCTGTCGGGGTATTTGAAACACAAGAAGTTAAGCATTTCTTCTAGTTTAATTTTTCGTATAGGTGTAATTGTCGGGCCATTGAAATGGAATCGAAAGATACTTAATTGTCTTCTTAACATTTCTTGCGTAACTTCCTCCAGGATTGTAAGCCATTTTTTCTCGTTATTTGGTGGAAGTTTAACAGTGTTAATGTCTTTGTTGTCTTTTTTTCATATTTTCTTCCACAGCTTTCTAGCTGCATTAGGTTTCCGAGTAGATCTTGGTGTTGTTTTCTGTGTTTTCCATTGGAAGTATTTCTCCACTAATTCTTTATCCCTTTCGGGATACGTCCAATTTTAGGTAGTGGATTGATTGCTTCTTCTTCCACCGATGGTTCACGCATTCTTCGAGCGAGTAACTTAATTCTATTTTTTACTCCTCTAGGCGGCGCTGCATCTAGGTTCTTCTGCGGTTTCAATTTCTTCATCTGAATCTTCTTTATTTTCTCCTGATGATTTTTCTAAGAGATCCGATTCTTGGAGCGGAAAAAGTCTTGATAGACAATCTGCGGCCTTATTTTACTTTCCTTTCACATATTCGACCATATATTTATACTCTTCAAGCCTCAATCGACATCTCAGGAGTTTTGAGGAAGGTTCCTTGACATTGTGGAGCCATTTTAATGTTTTATGGTCGGTCTGAATTATGATTTTCCTATCTAATAAATATTGTCGCAGTATTTTTGTAGCCCATACTATAGCTCATAACTCCTTTTCGGATGCAGTATAATTTTGCTCAGTTTTATCAAGTGTTCTAGATATAAAACAGCAAGGGTGACCTTTTTGGCTGAGCACTGCCCCGATGCTAAAATTTGATGCATCTGTTGTTAAGTTGAAAGTTTTGTTGAAGTTAGGGTATTGAAGAACGGGTGCTGAATATAATGATTCTTTAAGTATTTCAAAGGCTTTCTGCCAGTTTGATGTCCAATCAAAAATGCCTAAAAATGATTGTACTTCTTTAATCTTACTAGGTTTTCTGAAATTTTTAACGGCTTCGATTTGCACGGGATTAGGTTTTACACCGTCTTTAGTAATTAGGTGTCCTAAGTACTCAAGTTCTGGTCTGAAATACTCACACTTTTCTGGTTCTAACTTCAATCCTTATTCTTTTAATCTACGAAACATGTCCATAAGGTTTCTATTATGTTCTTCTATGGTGTCTTCATAGACGACTATATCGTCCATATAGAAGAAGCATTGTTTTCCTACGAGTCCTCGAAATGCACTGTCCATCATGCGTTGGAATGTGGCCGGTGCATTATTCAGTCCAAATGGCACTCTGTTGAATTCAAAGTGACCTTGAGCTTTCGAGAACGCTGTATATTTTTTGGATTCTTCAGCCATCGGTATTTCGTGAAAACCTGAACTTAGGTCGAAGGATGAGAAAAATTTCGATTTTCCTAGGTGATCCAGAATGTCATCGATGACGGGTAATGGATATGCATCCTGATCAGTATCATCGTTTATCTTGCGATAATCGACTAACATTCTTAATTTATCGTTTTTCTTAGGGACCACCCAAATTGGCGAGTTAAAAGGTGAATTTGAGTTCCTTATTATCTGTTGTTCCAAAAGATTCTCTGCGTGCTCTTTAGCAAAGTTTCTATGAACTTCAGGATGCTTGTAGGATCTGATTTTAACTGTTTTCTCTGATTTTAATGTAATCACGTGTTCAATGAGGGTTGTGCATGGTAAGGGGTATTCTTTTGATGTAAAAACGGTGTTGTATTTGGTAACAATTTTTCGAATAGATTTTCAGATGGAGTCTTCGACGTGATCTAGGCGTGTATTTTCTTTTAATTTTCTAATTATATCGGGGTTGAAGGGTACTCCTCTCCCATTTTTAGACTGAATTACGTCGCGTGATTCAATATTGGTGACAATGTCAGAAGATATTTTCTCTGGTAGTTTTATTGGTTTATTTTTATAATTAAAATAAGGTAGTTTTATTTGATTATTTTTGCATCTGTATAGTCCATCCGGGATATTTTCTTGGTTTTCTATTCACACATCTTTATCTGTTTCTTCTGTCGGGATATAGCAGATTCTCATAACGTTCCTTTCAATGAAATATCCGTCGTCGTGTAACAACATCTTTTTACCATCTAAATATAACCATTTATCTGTTGAATAGTACTTCTTATATTTAAAACAAAGGAAGTCCAATTATTCCTTCTTTAGGTAGAGGAAAGTTGTCAGGAACAATGTGGAATAAATGCATTTTGCCTAAATATTCAATGTGTGTTGCTAGGTGGCTTTGGTGTTTATCATTATCCATGTTGAAAATTTTTGTCATTCTAAATGGTTTGCATTCGATTGGGACATAGTCTTCCTTTATGAGATTGATAGATGAGCCGGAGTCTACTAATAGTCTGAATTCTCGTCCGTTTTTTTTCCAGCGTCTGATTGTAATTGTCTACGAACGTTAAAGACTCTGCTTGTTCTAAATTTGTCTCTATTCGTTGCATTTTCTCCATAGGGAATTCCTGATTGTTTAAAAATTCCTCGTTTTCCTCGCTGGTGCAGTGTACTTGAGGTGGCCTTGTTGCGTTCATATCCTGTCGAAAATTTTGGGTTTTCGTATAGCATTGATTTTCTAAGTGTCCTAGGTTTCCACATTTGTGACATTTCATTCTCGTCCTGTCATTCAAAGGGACATTTTGATTAGGAATGTGGGGTGTTGTATTGGCTTGAGCTCTAGGTTGTGGTGTTGGTCTAAATTGTTGTTTTGGTTGGTAATTTAATTTTGGTAATGGTTGGGACGCTTTATACATTCGGTTTTTGTATTTTTCTTTTAACCAAACTTCAGCTTCTAGGGCTTCCTGCAAAGCTTTAGTTATTGTTCTGGGCTTCATGGGCCGAAATTGGCTAGAAATTTCAGCCGTCAGATTCATCACGTATTTTTCAACGGCTGATTTTTCCTCCATCTCGATTGCTATTTCCAGCTTCGTGCTTGAGCTGTATTCGGCTTGAAGAGCGTAGGTTGGCTCGCTGTAGGTACATCGAAATTTTTGACTATATGTCTGTACACTCTCAGGGCCTTGCTTGACATTTTCTAATGTAGCCCTGCATAATTCAACTGAAGTGGTTATTCCTAAATTAGAATGCAGTGCATTGTATAAATCCTCGTAATTATCGATAAAGGTATGTCTGATCGATCGTTTAGCGTTACCAGTAATTTTTTCGGTCAATATATAGTCGAGTAATAAATGGTAATTACTGCAACGCAGTCTTGCTCGTTCTACGCTCTTAATAAACTCCTGAATCCCGACGTCGTCGCTACCATTGGGAGTTTCGACGGTGCGTATTATGTCCTTTGCTGGAGAGAGAGATTCCTGGCCAGTTGTATTGTTATCTGATATCCTGACACCAGCAAGAGGTGCAGTCATCCGCTCTCCCGTTGGATGCGTGGAGCTCGCTGTCTCGTCATCCATTGCTAACGCATTTGTCGCTCGAGCTAACGCTGTTATCTCATTTCTTCGCATACTGTTTTCTTGATTAAGAATTCGTAGATTATTTTCAATCATCCCTGGTTCTATTTCCAATTGATTTAATTTTTGAAGGATTTGTTGCAATGAATCTATTTCTTTATTGTTGATGTTTTCCATGGAATTTCGTGAAGATGGATTTGGGGAATTTATTGGTGAAGCCATAGCAATTAGGAAAGGGTTATTGATCAAAAAGATAAGCTCGTCTGAGTCAGTTTCGTCAGTTTCGTCAGTTGTTGACGCGATTTCCTGCTGTTTTTCCCCATACTTGAGAAACGCCAGTTTAAAAATTATCTTCTTCGTAGATTTAGACCCTCTCTTGCGCAATCGTTCTAATATAACTATCTTAACAATGCCCAACCAAAATTATCATAACAATTAGTCCCTAAAAATGACGGTTAATGAGACTTATTCTATGAGAGTAATTTTTACAGGAATAATATCTTACATCTAAGTTGCTTACTTTTATTGTCGCTACTGCTCGGCAGGATGATATCCGTAGATGTAGCTCTGCAAGATGATGTCCGTGGATGTAGATCTGCAAGATGATCACTGGTTGGCAGAAGTGGCTTCTTTTTCTGAGGTTTACCGCCAAATTGCGTACTCTAGGCTCTAACCGTCTCGATCGACGTTTCCAAATTTTTAATTGCAGGTTTTCTTGTTGCTTCTGGTTTACGTAGAATAGAGTTAACTTAGTGTTAGTTCAACTATTAATTTTACCAAAAGAACGTACTAACCCTTTATCGAATCGATATCCGTAGATACGATCCGGAGTTCTTATTTTCACATATTTCGGATTCCCGGTTCGTCCAAGATAGGGCAGTTTGATTTTTTTAACTTCCGTAGAAACTTGATAGTTTGCCGCTATCCTGGCAGGATCGCCAGAAAATGTAACGGGTCCGAATAAAAAGTTCAATTTTGTATAAAGAATGTTAATTCTCCGTAACGAATTGACGCATTTTATTAATTACCCTCATTAACCTGAATAGTGAAGGGGATAATGCGTTTGCTACAGACTCTGTTACATTTGGATGGCAAATCTAAAAATGTTATCCATTTTCTCCTATCGCCAACAGTTCACTAGATACTTGTAGCAAATCACAGTTTTATTCTTTTGACGGAAAATTTGATATGCCTGTAGATTTTGAGACTGTCAGGTTCCGAATTTTCAATTAGCAAATCATTTATTACAAAATTACAAGTTTTAAAGGTTGTAAAATCTTAACCCTTAGCAGATGTCAACTGTTCAGTCCCAGCCTAGCTACCTGATTCCTGGAAATGGCAGGCCCTGCCGGTGGGGTCCATGTTCAAACCATAAATTGTTCATATGATTTTCTTCAGAAAAAATTCTGTTCATTTATCAAGACTTAAACATCTCGTCTTAGGACAAGTCTACCTCGACTGGTCTTAAGACTTACAATAAAACTTATTTTCTTAAGACAAGTCCACCTCGACTTGTCTTCAAAACCCGTCGCACACCTCATTCATAAACTCAAGACTTACATCTCCGACTGCTAAATCTCGCCCCTGACCGCCAGCGAGACTTGAGTGAGTCTTGGAGACAAACTCAAGACGAGCCAAGTCGAACCTCAAGATGAAATATTTTTACTCGGGGTCTACCCATATGTTCGTTTTGCTAGCATTGATTATAAGAAAATTTTACAATAATTCCTCACGTGTACCCATAAGTTCTTCATCTTGCGTACATGATAAAAGTTAATAAGTTGTCAAACGCAATTTTTGGCAGGGTTGATTCCAACAATTCACATCTATTTCTTTCCTTCTCTGAATCTGCAACTTTATCTCATTAAATTGCGATCCTTTCAAACTAAAATTTTTACCGTCCAATTTTCCTTGTGAGTAATTTTTCTGTCTAGATTTAAAGTACGCTCCCTTGAATTGTTCTAAACTCGCCTACGGTTTTATGATATACAAATCATAAAACATTAGCTTAGATCTTTCTCTTACCTTAATTAAAAAAATAAATCTAAGTTATTTCAAGAAAGTTCACTTTAATTAAATGTTGAATACGATTGGCCAGACCACTTGTACTTACGACATGCTTCATAAATTATGGGATGAACTCACCTGTAACAAAAAGTATTATGCTCTTGAGTAAAACTGTACAAATCTGATTAATAGAGAATATAATAACATAAGTCTGGTTTTTCCGAACATGGAAATATTTATGACGATTATATAACATATATTATATACACAAATGTTGAGCTGTCTGTAAAATAAAATGTAAACGTAAAGGCCTCAAGACATCTATCTTCAAAGAATTATGCCTAAAAGTATTTGTGCTGTACACACATATATTATAAAGTTAAACATTTATTTTATGTCACGGAAAAACATTAGCATTGAATAACGAAAATATTGGTACAAATACGGATTTATTTATACTTTCCTGATACAAGAAAAATTTTCTTGTTTCAGAAAAAAGTACTTAAATGAACAAATTTGATTTTCTTCAATCAAGTACATTTTCTTGAGACAACAAATATTAACATCGTTAAGTATACATGGTTCATCAAGCAAGAAAATATTGTACTGTTTGCATTCGTAAAAATGTTTTCTTGATTCAATGCTGATTTTTTTTCATCTATACATACAAATTCTTAAAAAAAGTTAAATGGAGAAAATTGAAAACTGTATCCAAAGAATTTTCCATGTAATATAGACATCGCATATTTGCTTGTTTGTTATCGAATACTCGACCTCCCTTGTTTTTCGATCCTCTGTAAATTGCAATCAATGTATAAACTGAAGCACAAGTCTCACTATTTGTCGGGCTTAAATAAAATTATCGCAAATCGTGACCGAGGCGTGATTGTTATTCGCTAATTATTGGACCGCGCAATCCCTTCAATGCAATTGGTTATATGCTGTTTAGGTCTGAAATTAATACAAACTGTTATTTATTCAGGCAGGCCGCGTGATTATTGCAACATTAATTTAATTTCCACCTCACTTCTCACCTCATAGCACGTTCGTACGTACTGATCGGGTATCATTGCTACACATGCGAACATGCAAATTTGGTATGTGACATAACAAGGAAATGATCAAAAGTTGAAATACCTATATTTTTTATAGGTGCATCGTTTTGGCAAAAAAAATTCAAATAAGTTAAAATTGAAACAGATTTGAATGAGAAGAGTTTTGGTTCAAGTTAGGATTTTTTGGAAATGAACAATCAATGCTTATCTTTTAAAAGTCGGATATTTGTGAGTTGCAGAATATTTTTAAATCAAACAAAAATTGAGGTTAAGTTTTGTCATTGCCCATTATTAAAAAAAATATTGTGTGACAAGCAGGGACCCGACCGAAATTTTCGTTCTATTTCGTTATTGATAGAAAAAAATAATTCTTCACTAAACTTTGAACTGCTATTTCTAGATTTGGATGAAATTAGAGAATATCTGAAATTACATTATTGATTGAATCAAAATTATTTTGTTTCATTGTCAGTAACGAAATGGAACGAAACTTTCGGTCGAGTCCCTGGTGACAAGTGTGAAACATAGGCGAGAGATATAAACTTCAGAAGAGTATAATTACGTTCTACTTCTGCAATGCTGCCTACTTTCTGTACCTGTTATGACAATATTTTTTGTAATAAATGTACGGAATTTTCGATTTGAGAAACATAAGAAACAAAATTTCCTAAAATTCATAAAATTCATAGTAAAATTACCGTAAGTCGCAAAAAAACTTCGGGAAATATTAGTTTAAAATTTCTTAAACATTTATAAATTACAGAAAAGTTTAGGAAATTCAAGGTATCAAAAAATTAACGAAATTTAAAGTATAGGGTAAATAGAGGTACTGCCGACACCCTCTCAGTGACCGACAATTTCCGTAAATAAACGGACTTACTTAGAATTTGATGCTTTAAACTGGATGCGATTATGTAGCTTATGAATTCATTTTTTATTAGATAAACTTGCATTCGGATAACCCAGTTCACGCCAGCCCTATCCCAATTTCCAAATTTTGCTGTAGAAGCTCTTGTCGTTTACGAGTTCGGAAATCCCCTTGACAGGTGGAATTCATCCGTCGCGTCGGCCGGCAGGCGACACCACATCTGTCCTGTTCCACAGAAACATTTGATCTTATGCGGAAATAAATAATGAATTGAAAATAAGAATCTCCTCGATTAGTTGAGTTCACTAAATTACATAATACTAATCATTCTTTGATATGTAAGTGATTTCAAAAAGAGTTAAATTCGTTAAATTCTAACAATAATATTTAGAAAAATATGTTTTAAAAGTGCTATATTTCGCTCAATGCTGTCAAAAACAGCGATATATAGCAATTGAATTGTAAGACATAGAGGCCTAAGACGATCTGAAGGTACGACATGATACCTGGCGCCTTAGCGCCCCATGGTGCATCGAGCGCGATCGTCTGGGTCAGACATGTCCAACTCGGGAAAATTTCCTTCGGGAACACATGTTCCGCGTCCACTACTCTCTCTCCTAGAGATTGGGAGTGGTGGTAGACGCTTGCGAGAATCTCTCCTCTGTGACGTACGCTGCACCGTAGATACGAAATATCTTTCGGGGTGCTTGGGGGCGACTGACTTTTCAACATAAAATTTTAATAGTAACTAAAGTCTTAATTATTTTATTGCAGTATGTTTACATTTCTCATCAATGAATGTAATTGGAGAGAGATCTTCACAAAGTGTTTCTTTATTGTACATTATTGAAGATTTTAATATCACAGTTTTGGTGGGCTGATACTTTTGAAAGTCTAACAATATATTAGCATTATGCAATGGTATAATAATAATAATAATATATACTATATGTTTCTGCTTCACTTTCTGTCATATGCGGGTGCCAAAATTGGGTAATGCTCTACTGTAGCCTTGTTGAGTTTTGCGCTTATTCTTAATACATAAGTTGGGTGGACTGATGATATACAATACATGCTGGACTACTATTAGACCAAAGTTAAGAACTTGTTCTTTCATATTTCATGAACCTAATAACATAATAATACTCGCTGGTATGACAAAGATAAGTTGCATTGAAGCTTGCATAGAATATTTTTAGTTATTAATTCTTCTTAGTTCATCGCCGAATGTCGCATAATCCGCAGATTTCCGGCGCTTAAATTTACTTTTGAATATTATATTCATTACATATGATATTTAATTAAACATATCAGAATTTATTGATACTGAATAGGATTGAGATTTTATAACTATATTTCAATTCTATAACCTACATTTCTACGTTGTGGATAATGTTAATAGATTGTTATACTGCAAGAAATATCAGCATACATTTGCGTATATTATACATACACTGTAAAAAAAAGTGATATTAAAATATTCAATAATGTGCAACAAAGAAACACTTTGCGAACTTCTCTTTTCAAGCACATTCATTGAAAAGAAATGTAAACATACTGCAATTAAATAATTAAGACTTTAGTTACTATTAAAATTTTATGTTGAAAGGTCAGTCGCCCCCAAGCACCCCAACAGATATTTCGTATCTATGGTGCAGCGTACGTCACAGAGAAGAGATTCTCGCACGCGTCTACCACCACTCCCGCTCTGTAAAGAGAAACATTAGTGGACGCCGAACATGCGTTCCCGAAGGAAATTTCCCCGAGTTGGGCATGTCTGGTCTGGGTGATCCAGCGCAAGACACCGCTGGATCACCCAGACGATCGAGCTCGATGCTCCACGGGGCGCTGTGGTTCTCAACCGGTGGCTTCTATATTACGTTTCAGTGATACATTTAAATTTAAATTGAATCGTTAAAGTGTTACAATTTTTGGGTAACTGCAATGCAAAGTAACTTACGTTACTGCACGTTACTTCAAGAAATTTGTTTATGATATTCATACTAAATTAAATGTCTTAATGAATAAATAATTATTTTTATTAAATAAATAAATTCAATTAATAATTAAATTTAATTATTATTATTATTATAGATTAGCAGTTCGAACTCGAAAGTT
>CAKNYM010050176.1:65083-82798 GCA_932195095.1 Andricus curvator | reverse complement strand
ATATATATATATATATATATATATATATATATAATAATAAATTTATGTTTATATTAATCTCGTAATTTTAATACTGTTCAATTTTTTCATAGTCAATACTAAATTTGAAATTTTCTATACTAATATTAAAATTTCAATTTCAAACTGAACACATAATAGAAACCAATTATTACTGAACTTTGTAGAGTCTTTCTTCTTGATTTCCTTTGGTGTTGAACATTAACTTGGAGTATAACATAATTCGTTTAGAAATAATTTTTTGAACATCGAGATTTTTCTCCATGAGAAGGTATCCTTATGCTATTGGAAAATCCGAAATCCTCACATATTTTTCAGTTCCTGAAAACGCGAAACAAAAAAAACCTTTTTCTATAATTTTGTATTCTTCATTTGCTTGTTAAATTTAATTTAAATATTTCTCAATTTATAATAAGAAAGAAAGTATGAAATAAACTCAATCAATATGATTTCCAATATTATTGCTCAATGCCTGTTTTGAATTTTCACGCCTTTGGTATCTGTCAGTAAACAAGATATCAATTAAAGGCAATTGCAGTTAGATGCAGCCCGTGTAGGAATGGTAACTGGGATCCGACCGGGAGCCGGCTGGATAGCCCCAGTTTAAACCGGGCGCCGGCCGGGGATATTGGCCGGAATCCGGCTAAAAACGTCACAGTAAACTGGTCGGATTCCGGCTTTCATACCGGCCGGGATCCGGTCGGGTAACCCGGCCACAGAACGGTTAAAAAATGTTTTGCTTTAGGCGAGAAATTGGTAACTTTATTTTTGAAACCACGTGGTGATTTGAGGTTAGGAAGGGAGAAAGGAAAAAATGAATACACAACACTATGCTTTAATATAAAATAATTATTAGTCGCGCAGTAAGTGGAGTTTTGGAGCTGATTACTGAAATAAGGTTGATTTTAATCACGCATTTTATTTGCGAACTTCGAGGAGACGACGCGACATGAGTGCAACGTGCATTCTCGTTCGAGGTGCGAAACTGATCCTTACAAGTGTCTACGCCGACGCCAGCGCAGAAAGCGTCAGACATGGCGACCAATTTGAAAGTGTACAGACTAAAAATTGTCTGAAAATAGAGAAAATGATAAAAATGTTAATAAATCTGCTGTTGCACATTGCAGAATCGATATCAGTTTTATTTAATAAGTTAAAACATTGGAAAAAATCAAATGTTTTTTTTTCAGAATTTAAAAAAGCTAGTTTCTGTTTGACTGATCTAATGGATCTTTAAATTATACTTTTCAAATAATAATTCATCTAGTATCCGTAATTACATTTTTGATAATGTCACGGCTCTTAAAAAATGTGTAATTTCTACAAAAAAAAAGTATCATGACCAGTGCCCGGTCGGCTCCCGACCATGAAATCTAACCAGGGTTGTCCCGGCCAGTAACCGGCCGGCTCCCGACTAGGTGATTCGAGAAAAATCTAGCCCGGCCGGCTCCCGACCAGTTCCCGGCCATGAAACCCAACCAGGTGTAGCCCGGCCGGGATCCTACCAGAAAACTTTTTATTTAGCAAGGTTCATATTGTTCAAATAACCCGGCAGTAGTATGAAGGCCACCGTGCACAGTGGTATGGGGCATGCTGGCCGAAATGCATAACGCATGAAATAATTGAATGTCAAATGATTACGTAGTTCAAAAACGGTTTTCAGTAACGACATATGTTATCTGATAATGTGAGCCTCACACATTGTTGTAAATCGTTATAACAAGACTTTGCCTTCTCGATACGCACGATACTTTATGTAATATGAATATGGTTTCCGAGTTTTTTCATAGAATTATGGCTCACGTTTCTGTTTAGTTTAAAGGGACAAGTACGGTACAGAACACACTGTAAAAACCAAGTATTATTCCAGGGCTAGCTTCAAGTATTAAAATAAGACTAAGAAAAAACATTCTTGTGTGGTACTAGAATGAGACCACTGGTGGGAACCCAGATTCATTTTTTTAAATTAAAAATAACGGCTTGAAGTTATTCTATTCAAAAACAGGACACGAAGAAAATTATACCGTAAAAAATGAGATATCTAGTTTCTATAGTGCAGTGCGCACAAGGCGAAATAACCAATGCATACACCCGTAAACTGACAAAGAGCACTTTCTATGCCTAGGGCGGTAAAGTACCTCCCCAACCAACAAAGATCTCTGATTCCTCTCCAAAAAATACATGAGAAAGCGAACGCAAGAAAAAACCTGGTCTATGCTAGGTTTAGATATAGGCTTAGAGACAGGTTAAAACACAGGTTCATGTCCGCCTAGCTTTTTTTATTTGTAAACAAAAATAAATTTATTTTTACGTGAATTTCAAGAAAAATTTAGTATTTTCTGCAATTCGTTTCTCTTGTGAGAAGAACTCGCAACTGATGGGCTGCCCAGCGGCATTATTCGGAACCAATTCTCTCAGTTCCGCAGATTACAGGTCCAATCTACGCTGCTATAGTCAGAGCTAACTTGCGAGCACGAATTAAGCTTGTCATTTCATCGACTCGCTGTTTTTGAAGTCTGAAATATTACTCAATACTTCGGATGTTTTTAAAATTCTTTATAATTGAGATACAAAGAAACAATATATAATCTAATTATTTATTATTTCTGACAAATTATGGAGAAAAGATTTGAAAAATAAAACAAAATCATTAGTCACTTTTTAACATGATCATGGGTAAAAAAAGTTTGTATGGGATTGATCTAGGAAAACTTCTGGGAAATCGTATGGGTGTCATCCCGCAGTTGGTATAGTAAAAGTACGGTAAATGTATGTAAGTATATTGAATTTGTATCTCGAATCTAGCTAAAGTATATCGATGTATGGTTGAAGTATAGGAAAAGTATCGCTGAAGTATATCTGAGAAGTATAGCTGCAGTATAACTGAAGTATAGGTATATTTGAAGTTTGTCAAAGTATGGTTAGACTATGTCTATAAAGTATGGCTTAAGTATGTAAAGTATAGGAAAAGTATATCTAAGGTATGCAAAATGTATGGATATAGTATATATAGCCGTATTCATGACGATGCGAGATAATGGGATACCTGAAATACGTAAAATTGGAGATCCAGAATCATGCTTTTCGTAACATCGAAAAATATTGCTATCAAGTTCTGAGATAAGTATAATGTGAACAGGTAAAATTGCAATGGTGTCCTCAACTGAGGGGTTGGAATTCAAATCCGGCTAACCCTCAACTTTTTTGAAATACGTTTTTTTTTGCATTTTTAAAATCTGTAATATCAGGCTGACATAACCCCGTTATAGAAACTTCGAAATTAATAATGGCGTTATTGTTTTATTGAAAATCAACTTCGTGTAAGTATTTCTTGTTTCTACAGAGTTTTTCGATTATAATGATGTGACTTTCATGAATGTTTAGTGCAACGAGTCGTAACAAGAAATCGCAATGGTGAATAAGCAAATACTGCGCCCCGAATCTCGTCTCCGGGAGAGGTGTTAGTCGGTTTGGAATTCTACGATCCCCGAGGATAGCCGGTTGGAAATTTCAAAAGCTTATAATCAACTATAGCGTTGAGGTTTTCACTCGAAACTTCTTGTAAGTGATAATCTTACCAACGACGAATAATAAATTTATCAACGCGATACTCAAAATTCATCAAAATAACAATATGCGAAAATTTTTACGTCGCCTTAACAAATTTCAAATTCGTGGGTTGGTGGGTTTTGAATTCTAACCATTCGATTATTTGATTTTATATTATAAATAATTTAGGACTAAATATTTTAATTAAATAATAATTTTATTACAACTTTTTAGGTTCTTATGACAATAATACTATATGATTAGGAATCAATAATTCTGGATCTCTTACTAATCCATTTTCTATTATAGATCCTCATGTTTTGTGATAATTTCCCATAAACCAGAAAAAAAGATGGTTATTTTCAATTCCAAAGTGTATTTCGAAAAGAATAATTCAACGAATTTTCATGGAACGTTCAAATATTATTAATGTGCTTTTGTGTTGCACTCGCGAATAATCTTCAGTACCAATTTTTCTCACGAAATAACTGGAATCGCGAACTCTTTATATTATCGGACGAGCTGTCATTTATTACTTATTATTTTTATCCCGTTGCCAGGATATCTTGAAAAACAAATAAGTGCCATTCTATCCCCAATACTTCAACCATATAGCATATGAGGGGCTGATAGCAAAAGCGGAGTAGAAAAGTCGTTGGAGCAAAAAATAAAAACGAGATAAAAGTGTAATACAATAGTAGATTATAATTTAATCTACCGTACTAGTATGTCGTTATATTATCATATTATATTATATTATAATAACCATATCTATCATATCATATCATAACCATATCGTATATCACCACCTCTCACGGTCGTGAGATGTGGTTACAGCTGAAATTTTACTGCGATTTCGCTCAGAGCGGGTGCAGTTTTTCAGATATATATAAAGTGCTTATGATCAATGAAAAGGTCGCGAACCATGCTGTTAAAACTGTAAGAGACACACTTTTCTTTGATTTATATGAAAAGAGTTAGAAAATGCTAAAGTCGAGGGTAATCGCGAAAAATAAAAAACTGTCACTTTCTCCCCCTCGATAAATATTCGTCCCAATGGGAAACTTTTTCCTCTATAAATTTCCATCAAAATTGTTATACACTTTGCTAAAGTTCAAGTCCATGTGAAGCAATTTGGAAATACATTATCAATATTGCCTACCGTGTAAACCGAGTCCACTCTGGACAAAGTTTAGAACTATTGGATGGTAGTTTATGGAAACAATGTTACCATTTGTAAGTATTTATTCATGGAAATAACTTATTTTCATTAATAAACGTAAGATGTTCCAGATATTATTTTTTGCATGTTTATTTTCTTAAATTTCACATATTGTATATTGATTTCTATTCCACATACATAAATAAATCATAAATGTGAGATTTTTCATTGAATAGCATTGATTTCTCTATCATACTTATTATACAAATAACCGTATAGAGTATTTATTTTCCCTAAAGATGAGTTGCTACAAATAGACGGCCCTGCAGTCTCATAAAATGCTGATGGGCGAGAAAAAATCGCAAAATGTTGAGTCAAAGACGGAAACATTCTATTTTAATTAGTAGAGTTAAAAATGTAAAAAATAATTACCACGGCTCTCGACAGAGATTTTAGGCTGAACTCTAGCTGAAAAGAAGCTTCTCGATTCAGCGGTTTCATCTGCAAAGTTGAACGGTCAATAAAAATGATTATTTACTGAATTAAAAGCGTCGGAATAATGACTATCTTAATGAGTTTCGATACTGGAGAACTAGTATTGAAAAAAACGTCCTTTCTCAGCATTGTCCAATAGCTTTAGAGTCTACGCCTATGGCTTTCGAGAGCTTGACCCTTTTTTTGAAGGGATTTGTTTTATGCTTAAATTCGACAATGCCGAGAAAGGACGTTTTTTCAATACGAGTTTTCCAGTATTGAAACTCATTAAGATCGTCATTCTTCCGACGCTTCTAATTCAGACACTAATAATTTTTATTGATCGTTCAACTTTTGAGATGAAACCGCTGAATCGAGAAGCTTCTTTTAAGCTAGAGTTCAGCTTAAAATATCTATCCAGTGTCCAGATAATTATTTTTCACATTTTTAGCTCTACTGATTAAAATAATCATTATATTGAAGTAAAATGAATTGCCAATCGTTAAGTACATGTTATAGAATACTCACGAATTTTTTTCAAATTTCTGATGCCAATTTTTGAACGTGTGGATGACTTCAAAGTCGACGTGGTGAAAGTTGAGGGTCATATTTCCTGTTTTTTCACACTTTTTCTGTCACAGGAAAGACAAAAAATTTTTAACGAAAATCAAACTGACGTCATTTTAGAAGTGTAATGTTGAAGAATGTTTCTGTTTTTGACTTAACATTCTGCGATTTTTTCTCGCCAAGTAATAAAGCTTCAAAGCTAGGTGTCAGTACTTTTGGACCCGACTCGAGTGATGCAGTATACAATTCCTGAATCTACGGCACTTCTGATGAGAAGTTTTATCATTTTATTTTTAATTTAGGAGGATCAGCAGGTTCCGTGGTTGCTTCAAGATTAAGTGAGATTCCGGAGTGGAAAGTTCTACTTCTTGAAGCTGGTCCAGATGAACCACCTGGCACAAGCATACCGAGTATGGTGGGAATGTTTTTAGGTGAGTTTTAAATTATCTCAATCGTGCGTTCGAAAACTCTTTCTGTCTTACCTTTTCTCATTTTTATAGGAAGTGACATCGACTGGCAGTACAATACGACCAACGAAAATTTTGCTTGTTTAGTCACTGGTGGCTCATGCAGTTGGCCTAGAGGCAAAAATCTTGGTGGAACTTCCTCCCATAATGGGATGATGTACATACGAGGGCATCCGAAGGATTTTGACAACTGGGAAGCTCTCGGAAACATAGGATGGTCATGGAATGAGGTACCTTCTCAAAAATATATTACCATGTCTTATTGTTAGCTGTGATGTGAAAGTATCTAGAATGTCTCAAAATTCCAACACAGCTTGTTGCAAATTAATTATTTAGAGAATCGCTATACTTGAGGTCTCACTTATTTAAAGTCAGTAAACATTTTTTCCATGGTCGAGACCAAGTTAAAGTTTAAAGTTGAAGTTGAAGTATTAAAGTATTTAAACTTGTTAAGTTTCTAAAGTTGAAGTTTTTGCAAACCACATTTCTTTATTAAATAGTATTGTTCATATTGAGCGCATAGTATTAGCTCTTTACATAAAAATATATTGTAGGCACGAATAAAACGTAAAGAATTTCACCGCGAGAAAAATTCTACTGAATCAATAAAAAATTATATCGAATCAATAACCATTCACTTCTGAACCGACATAAATTATTATTGCTTCAATTATTCATTTAAACCAATAAACCATTTACTTTTGGATAAGCACTTTTGATTCATGAACATTTTTTCAGGGTGCTTAATTTTCTCAAGCCAAAAATAGAAAATTAAAATACAGTTAACCTACTTTTATGTTTCTGTCTATATTTATTGTCTTCAGCTGCACTGAAAAAAATGGTTAGTTGTGACAAGAAGCTCTTTATTAGTAGAGATGGTATTAGATGCGGGAACCACTTCGATGGTAAAAGTAACTAACCAGTTTAGTGCGCCAACAAGTCGCCGTTAGTAATCCTACGTAGGTTATATTAGTAACGATAGTAATTCTAGGCACAACAAATAAAGTAGCCACATTTACCACCAATTTATTTTCCAAGAAATAAAAGTAGTAATAGTTACAAGTTTCCCTCCTTGGCGACATTGGCAGAACTGGAACCTGAGCAGTGCTGCCAACATTCGCACCGAAATATCGCGTCATGTTCTCGATCGTCGCCATTTTAATCTTAACCTTTTTGTGAATTGTGCAGTAGTGAAGACCGTGAAGACTATCGCATTGATCTAAATTTTCTAATAGACTTACTACTATTGCAAGTTTGCACTTTTAAATACGCAAGAACTCCAATATAAGGCCGACTGATTTTGTTCTTCCTAGAACTGCTGACCCACGCAGTTTCTCAGCGCACAAGCAGTGTCAACAATGCGTGGCCACCTCGCACCATTCATCCAACGACGAATTTAGTGCCACGGCCACTGCGAGGCAACCCCCGAAACTGGCCTTATATTGGAGTTCTTGTTCACAATAGTCCACGAGCCAGTAATTTTAATAGTAAAATGTTCTAGTTTTAATAGTAAGGACTACTAATTTAAATAGTGAAACTCACTAATTTTAATAGTAAGGAATACTATTTTAAATAGTAAAACTTACTAATTGTAATAGTGAGGATTACTACTTTCAGTAGTGAGATCAACTAGCTTATTTGTAAGACTAACTAATTTAATAGTAAGACTTACGAATTAAAGTGGTAAGGCTTACTACTTGAAAATAATGTGTACCATCGAAAGTTGTCGCGACAACAAGTAAAGTAGTCAGGACAACTACTACCATTCTTGTGAATAAAAGTAGTAGCCCCAACCAGTTAAATACACTGAAAAAAATGATTAGTTGGGACAACTAATAAAATTGTTGGGACAACTATTTTAATTAGTAAATAATGGTACTGCTATTTAGTTAGTAGTGAGAACTATTTTTGTTAGTTGGGGAACGAGTAGTTGCCGTTACTATTTTATTAGGTAGACTAACTATTTCAGTTTGTCAAAACGACTGTCTGTAGGTAGTTGAACTTACTAATATAGTTTGTCATGTCTACTAAAAAATTTGTAGGTATAACTATTTTCTTTTTTTCACAGGGACTAATTAAAATATCTGTCACTATACTATCGAAATCTGAATTAAAAAGATCACAGTGTGCACGCGGGCATCTTTTTTTTGTGATATCTTAGGGACGCTGATGTCATTTCAGCTGATAAGACGTTCTAAAAAAATATGTCCCTATGCCCACTGGGATCTTTCTAATTGCAGATGCACTTTGTAGGTTAGGATTTCCAGTAAAACTTGAAACTCGTTTGATTGTTGAATTTCTTATACATACATTCAAATGCTTCGATATAATCCCCGAAGCCTAAACTTTGCAACACTTCTGACACTTCCATCAATAAATGATGAACGAGACATCAAGTGAGCAACGAGTTATGACGGCCATGTCTAAACGTTCTCCCTCGTTTTACCGCAGGTATGTTGGTACCTTTGTCGCATTCTCAGTCGTACCAACCACGGTAGCAAATAAAACAGTTAAGCCACCTACTTTAATTTGTCAGAAAAATCAATTAGTAGTACAGATGACTAATTTATTAGTAACTCTGACTAGTAAAACGTTACTAATGTAAACTAGTCACGAGTACTACAAACGGCTTCCTAAACCGACTACTTGATTAGTTGGTGTTACTAACTGAACAGTTGTAAGAACCAATGAATGCTTTACTAATAAAAAGGTAGTAGCCCCAACTATTCATTTTTCTCAATGTAGCAGTGGCATATATTACAAACTAAAGTAGTTGGCCCTACTACTTTGTTAGTTGTCCCAACCAACTATTTTTTTCAGTGTGCCAGTGATATTGTTTGTCGAAAAAAGCAAGAGCAAAAAAAAATAAGATAAGGAGAAAAAAAGAAGTAGGTTTAACTTATTTATAATTTCATTAAGTTGTAATGTTTTGTCCCCGAATCTTACAATTTATGTCATTTATGAATAATTTACAAAAGAGTATTCAAAATAAACCTCAGTAAAAGAGAGTTTATTCTTCCCCGGAAAGGCTCTAATCGCACGCCGTTTTTGTAGTCTTGGAATTCTTCATATTATGATATACATATTTTAAAACGACTGTTTTTACAAAATAAAAATATGTGCACTTTTTTATATGGTCAAGAAAGTAGACTGAGCTATTTATCGAGTGAGTCCAAAGCTTAATTTTAAAATAAAGTTATTTAGGTTTTTACGATTTTTTAACAATTGGACAAAATATAAATCCTCATTTTAGTCATTGTGGTCAGTTTGAACGATAGAGTCTGCTTACCATCCGCAAATCAGAAATCCAACATAACGAGCCGGTTCATTGATTAAGTTTCAGTTATTACGTATTTGATATTTTTATAATTTATAATTTAGAAAAAAAATGTAGCGATTTGTATTGGTTGACGGGAATTCTTCAAAATATATTATTTTGTAAGCCACAAAACCATCACGTAAGTAAAAATGACTTATATACTTATTCATTTGCACTCCTTGATACTAATTTGGCAGAGAAATTTTTTTTCCTCTGAAAAAGCAGATAACTAAATACAGTTTTATAGGACGAGAAGATTAAACTTCTGATATTTTCTTTTAGGTGTTGCCATATTTTATGTGCATGGAGAATAATACAGAGCTTCCTAGAGTTGGAAAGAAGTATCATTTGGCAGGCGGACCCCTAAATGTTGAAAGATTTCCTTGGCAGCCTCCAATAACAAATGATATTCTTCAGGCGGTTGTAGAAAGAGGATACAAGCTTACCGAGGATTTAAATGGCGACCAGTTCACCGGATTTACAGTAGCTCAAACAAACAGTCGCAATGGTGTGAGAGTCAGCAGCTCTGGGGCCTTCCTCAGGCCAGTTAGAGATCGCCGTAATCTTCACATCATGCTAAATGCCACAGCAGCTAGACTTATCATAGAGAATAATAAAGCAGTCGGAATTCAATATTACAAGGTAAGAACTTTCCTTCCAGAAATTGTTCCTTCATAAGATGAACTAATTATTCGGTTAGAGCACAAGAAAATTGCAGCATACGTATTTCATACAACTTTCATTCATACCATCATTATATTGTTTTAAAAAACATGGTGAAAAAGTACGAACCTGAATATAGCTATACATATATATAGATTTGAAAATTGAGAAATGTATTTGAACAAAAGTAATTGTCCTATCAAAAAACTGACAGCATATCTGGATTTGTCTCAACTCTAGAAGTTTTTCGAATTATGCGAAAAAATTATTTTCAAACAAGTAAATTGTTATAGACAATTCAAAATTCAATGTAAACATATGTATCAGTCTGAAAATAGTTTCAAGCACATTAGTGGGTAATTCAGTAAAATACAGCCAGAAGTTTTTTTTATCGCCGCAAAAGGAAATTGTTTAAACAAATACAATGTTTATGAAAATTATAAATAAATTTCAATAAATTTTTCGAAATGTAAAAACTCCAATTTAAACATTGTTTTTATCCTCTTCAATCTCACTCGAAAAATCCTTTGCATATGGATTTCAATATTCGGGCATATAGCTAGAACAAACTAATAGTCCCAGAAAAAATAAAAAGGTATCGTTGGATGCATCTCGGCCATATCAGTAGAAGTGTTTTTTTAATGCGAATAAAATTATTATTTAGACAATTATTTTCTTTATAATGTTTATTATTTGTTTAAACAATTATTGTACAACAATTTATTACAAATGAAAACCAGACGACATTCTTCAAATATATAATAAAATACAAATGAATTTATCAAAATGTAAATACTCCAATTTAAACAGTGTTTTTATTCCCTCCACTCTCGCTTGAAAAATCCCTTGAATATAGATTTCAATATTTGGGCATATAGCTAGAACAAACTATATTCAAAAGATTGCTCGAATAAGAGTGGAGGGGATAAAAACAATGTTTAAATTGCAGTTTTTACATTTTGAAAAATTGATTTGCATTTCATTGTATTCGAAGAAAATCATCTGGTTGTCATTTGTGATAAATTCTTGTTCAATAATTGTTTAAGCTAATATGGCTGATACGCATCCAACGATACTTTTAGATTTTTTCTGGGACTATGAGTTTGTTCTAGCTATAGGTACAAATATTGAAATCCATATGCAAAGGCTTTTTCGTTATGTAGTGAGAGTGGAGGGGATAAAAACAATGTTTAAGGGAATGTGACAGATATATGTAAATACCTACATTACCGACCTTACTTTTTCAATTTTCCTATTTTTTTTAAATCTTAGAACTTTTTTTGTAAATAAAAAATCGGGCTGAAACTTTGGAAAATGTATGAAAAGACAATATACTACGTTTACGTACTTTATTTGAGGAGGAACTTCGCAAAAAATTATTTTCGAAGAAATTAAAACTGGGTGCATTTTTTGAACCTAAGAATTTTTTTTATAAGCGAAATATCGGCTTCAAACTTCGAGATATGCAAGAGCCGACAGTAAAGTACGTTTATGTACATCATTTGAGTATACAGGATGCAAAAAGAAAAATTCCAACTAAATGTCGACTCCGCTCGCATGTTCGGTCGGTATTCGCATGGGCACGAACTGGTCACCGGAGTTGACATTTAGTTGAAATTTTTATTTTTGCATCTTTTATTCTCAAATGATGTACCTAAACGTACTTTGCTGTCGGCTCTTGCATTTCTCAAAGTTTGAAGCCGATATTTCACTTATAAAAAAAGATCCTAGGTTCAAAACATGCACTCAGTTTTAATTTCTTCAAAATTAATTTTTTGTGAAATTCTTCCTCGAATAAAGTACGCAAACGTAGTTTATTATCAGAAAATTGAAAAAGTGAGGTCGGAAATGTAGGTATTTATGTCTGTCCCATGCCCTTAATTGATGATTTATTCACTATGAGTGCTTTGTTAAAGTTGACAATAGTGTTTTATTTATTTAGTTTGTGTTTATCTAGTGTTAGTTTAAGTACTTGCACATTAAACAATAAAAAACTTTTAAAAAGTTTATAAACATTGTATTTGTTCAAATAATTATTTCGTCGCGGTGATTACAAAAACTCCTGGGGGTATTTTATTGAAGTATCTTCTTATGTGCTTGAAACTATTTCCAGACTAACACATTTGTTTATATTGAATTCCGAATTTTCTATAACTTTATTCCGATCCACGTAATTTCTATCCAGGTTTGTGCTTCATCCTGCAAGAATATATGTATGTTCACATGATTGGTATTGGAACAAAGTGCTTCATTACAATTTTTGAAGAATCGTTTCATACTTGAAGGAAGTGGCATTTTTTTAGAGTTTCAGCTTGAACCCGGGCTTAAACAGTTCGTCAAAGGTTAGAGATTGGACTCATGTTCTAATAAGGCTAATTTCTCACATGCTATATATCACGTTAATCACAGTCGCTATCATTCCGTTTAGTAATAGGTTCACATTCAAACAATTCGACGGTCCCTATTTATAATCACTATCTATTTAAGTTTTTTCTAATAGTGGTAGCCAATTTTGTCTTACATTTCTAGTCTTGGGGGATATCCTGATCTATCCTCTTCTTTTTCATGCTAATAATTTTTTTCAATTCTATCCATCTATCCTATTCCTTTATATATTATTCTAAATGCATTTTAAACATGTATTCCTCCACCGTAGTACACTGTAAACAGAATAACTTTTTTTTTTTAATTGAGGGTCATATTTTTTATATAAACGCGTCTTATTTTCTCTTTGTATATCCAGCCGAATAAAAATTCTTTGACTTTGTCCCGACGTGAATTGTCCCCAAGACAGTAAAAAGGGTCGTTATCACTGTCAGAAAAGCTAACCTTTTGCTTATAGTTAAACAACTTTTTATATTTGTATACAATATATATATATATAAATATATATATATATATATATATATATATATATATAATGGAAATAAAGTGTTAAACAACCACCGCAGGGTCCCACTGGAAGCAACTGCCATCTAAAAATGACACCGGCTCCCAGTAGAACCGCGGTAAATCGAACTTATGGCCACGTCTCACAACCATGAGATGGGTGTCACGATGAAATTACGATGACAGACCGGCAAAACTTCGTGTGTCTTGAGGGCATAAATCGACACAAGGATTACAGCTTTCTGTATCCATCTCGCAAGTGCCTTGACATATTTTGGGCACGCGGGTATGGCTTTAAAGTTACTAACCAGTGATAGTTTCGCACCTCCGACAGCACCGATCACAGGGACAATTACTTTGACCGAATATTTTGGGTGCAATCGTTGCAGCTCCCTTTTAATGTCTTGATACCTCTCTTCCCTTTCATTCTTCCTTTTTCGTAGGCCGGAGCCGAGAATTCAGTCACATATTTTTTTCGTTTATCGAAGTCTTGGAGAAAAATGTCAGGCCTCAAGTGTGCGACGGAGACTGCTGTCCGAAAATCGTAGTTCAAAAAAATTGGGCACTCCTCGTTTTGGAAATTGATTCTATCTCCCTTGGAGCGTTTGGCAGGGCAGGGTCGCGGCCAACACCGTAAGAGCGACAACGATGGTAATGAAGCACTCTTAGGGCTGCATTATGTCTGTAGATATACGTCGTTCCCGCGTAGGTGGGACACCGAGATAGTATGTGTTCTAGGTACTCAGAGTGTGTATGACACGCTCTGCCGCAATCGCTGGGAACTTCTTGACATAAAATGCGGTCACGGTATACTAAGGTGGAAATTACATAAAAATTGGTGCGTCAATGGAGACAAAGGGAAGAAAACAAAATCGACAGTGCGCTGAGCAGCGCAGACAAAGAAGCATTTCAAGCGTGCATTTATTGTGGACAACATTCCACTCATGTAAGAAACATTTTTAATGCATAGTTAATACGGTCGAGAATTTCTCCTGCCGAAAGAGTGTCTTTCCCAACCTGATCCGCGCAGCAAAATCAACATTGGTCTTTCGAGTCAGATAATACATGAAAAAATGGAAAAAACACATGTATATATACATATACATATATATATATATATGTATATATATATACATATATATATATATATATATACATATATATATATATGTATGTGTTTATTATATTTATTAATATGACAAAGCCTCCGAACGCGTCCTTGGGTTGCGGATAGAGGGTCCATCTACCAAGGCTTTCTGCTGAATATGGTTACAATAATTAATAGGCAGTCGCGGACAATTTTCCAGGGATGATCCCGAAGGAATAACCCCTAAGCGGAGGCGTAACAACCGTGCCAAAAGCTGAATGGCACCTGGGCGAGGTGCCTTTAACGGTGACTCTGGGATACCGGGCGACCTCTCAGAGTATTTAGCCTTAACCTTGCATGCGGGGCTCCACAACGATGGATGAACTTTTTCCCTAGCTGCTTGCGGGAACAACAATAACACCACCAAACTACCAAAAAGTTGTAGATGCGGTTCAAGACAATCGAACGCGCAGAGCACCCGACAATCGATCGGCAAACAGTGCCGATCATCCTAGAGTTCGAGGTGCTGATAATGATTTAGATAGAAACACGACGACAAACTGGCGAAACGCCCACATTGAGTGGACGAATCAGCTCAAGTATGACTTGCTAGACTGCTACGATGCCAGCATTATCCCTTCTCACAGAGGCTTTATGGCGCGTATGCACACTCTGTTGTGTCAGAAACACCCGGAGCTTCAGCATGTGTCGCATCAGTCTTTGCGAAATCAACGTGCCTGCCTCTTGAAAAATGGATATGTACGCGAAGCGCTTCCCCAACCGCTGCTTGAGCAAGCTGCAGACGAATATAAGGAAGCGATATTAAGACCAACCGCTGAAAGCAACCACTTTCTGAGAGATGATAGCGATTTCAGGACCAGAAGGAACATTGACATGCAGGTTCCTCCTGAGCCCCAAGATCTGCCTGAAATGAATGTGTCCCTTCGTGAGGATATTTTGGAGAAGTCTGACGTCTGAACCATCAATTGTTCAGTTTATGGTGCTGCGACAGCATTGGCTGATTCAAATCGAAGGATAAAACCGTCGATTGATCAAAAGACCAAAAGACGTTTGCATCAACTGAATAAGAAGATTAGATGGGCAAGGCAGAAAGCGTCCCGTACTCAGTGTGTGATTGACTACATAACATCTAATAGACCGTTCACGTAAAGGGTTCGAAATTTTGCCCAAGAACTGAGGATCTTCAATAACACACTAAACAAGTCAAAGCTGCTGACAATCAAGCAGCATATTGCTGATAAAGTACGGGTGTTATCTGACGCAAGGAGGAAAATAAAGAAGAAGGAGGCTTTTCCGCTGCAGGACCAGATAGTATCATAGTCGGAAACGCCCATTCCGCAGTGGCTGGTATAAGGAAGCATTATACTCCTACATGTCCTAAACAACAAGATAGTTCAAAGAATTGAGCCTGTGTGGCGAGAGATGTACAAACAACGTGGCTCGGAAAAGGTGTAGCAGACTGTCGAGAAAACCTGCTAATTGACGGGTGCGTCTGTAAAGACGCTGTAGCCCATCAGCATATCCTGTCAATGGCCTGGATTGAGTCCCGAAAAACTTTCGAATCAACCTCTCACAGACTTATCATCTGTCTATTGGAAAACTTGAAGATGCATCCATACATAGTGAGATGCATAGAGAGAATGATGCCCCTTCAGCAAACTAGATTTACTATCTCATCTGGAAATTATCGTATGACAGCGAACAACATCACCTTCAAGATGGGCGTCTTTCAGGGCGATACCATGAGCTCTTTGCTTTTTTGCATCACACTTCTGCCTCTATCTCTCGCACTACGAAATTCTTCTGGTTACCTCTGTGGCGACACTAATTATCGCGAGCATCAGGTCACTCATGTATTTTATATGGATGATCTGAAGATAGGCCTGTGGTAAAAAGCAAACTTCAAACTGCTATAAATATTGTCAAAAAGTACATATGAGAGATTGGGATCGGCTTTGGATTGGAAAAGTGTGCGAAAATTCATCTGAAGAAGGGAAAGATTACTGACGTGCCCAAGGACCCTAAGCTTGTTTATATAAGTGTAATTAGACATCTTAACAGTGGAGAGACCTATATATACCTGGGCGTGCCTCAAAGCCGCATTCAGGTCGTAACATTAGTGAAGGAGTCTCTCCGAAGCAAATACAAGCATCTTCTTCGACAGATTTGGTCTTCCAATCTGTCGGCGTTGAACAAGGTATATGCGACTAAAATGGTTGCCGTCCTGGTTCTACTATACTCGTTTGGGGTAGTTCAATGGACGAGGAACGAGCTTATGGCCCTTGATATCACCACACGTAAGATTATGCATATACATAAAAGCTTGCATATCAATTCGTCTGTTCCGCGATTATACATCTCACGCCATCGAGGCAGGCGCGGACTTCTTACATCGTTGCAAATGGCAGAGACCCTCTCCAAAAAATAGTCAGGAAACACGAGATGATGAGTAAAGGAGCATTACTTTACAAAGCGGCGGAGCAGGCGGCCGAGGCTCTTGGCCTGAATTTTAACATCGGAAGTGAGGAAAGTGAATTACTCCATCTAGATGCTTTACTTCTAAAAACCGAAGTAAAGAAAGCAGAGGTTGAAACATTCCGCCAACAGCTACTCGACAATAAGTTGCACGGAAACTTTCACAGAAATGTATGAAAACGTTCCTTGTCGAAGGAGCAAACTTTTGCTTTCCTCAGATCATCATGGCTTAATTGAGGTACAGAGGGTTTTTTTTGCATGCCAGGGCGGTATTTAGTATACCGTGACCGCATTTTATGTCAAGAAGTTCTCGGAGATAGGTGCAGAGCGTGTTTTGCACGCGCTGAGTACCTAAAACACATACTACTTGGGTGTTCCACCCATGCGGGAACAATTGATCTCTACAGACATAGTGCGGCTCTAAGAGTACTTTATTACCATATTTGTCGCTCTTACGGTGTTGGCCGCGACCCTGCCCTGCCAAACACTCCAAGGGAGATACAATCAATTGTCCAAAACCAGAAGTGCCAAATTTTCTGGAACTACAATTTTCGGACAACAGTCTCCGTCGCACACTCGAGGCCTGACATTTTTCTCCAAGACTTCGATAAACGAAATATATATGTGACTGAATTCTCGGCTCCGGCCTACGAAAAAGGAAGAATGAAAAGGAAGAGAGGTATCAATACATTAAAAGGGAGCTGCAACGATTGCACCCAAAATATTCGGTCAAAGTAATTGTCTTTGTGATTAGAGCTCTCGGAGGTGCGAAACCATCACTGGTTCGTAACCCTCAAGCCATACTTGCGTGCCAAAAATATGCCAAAGCACTTGCGAGATGGAAGCAGAAAGCTTTCATCCTTGAGTCGCTTCGTTTCCTTAAGACACAAGAAGGTTTCGCCGGCCTGGCTTTGTGATTTCATCCTGCGCTGTGACCACCCATCTCACGTTACCGCGGTTCTACTGGGAGTCGGTGTCATTTTTAGATGGCAGTTGCTCTCAGTGGGACCCTCCGGTGGTTGTT
>CAKNYM010050176.1:0-60083 GCA_932195095.1 Andricus curvator | reverse complement strand
CCGGAGCTCTCGGGCGATGGGGTCGCCACATCCCTACGCCTACTATTATTATATTATTATATTATTATTATTATTAGTATATTATTTATTTATTTATCTCTTATTTAGAAGGAGAATTAGTTATTATAGGGTTCAGAATATGAACATAATACATAATGATAATAATAATAATAATACATTGTCTGAAACGAGCTCTAAACATTTTTCTCCGTGGAATACTATGTTCAGGATTTTTTTTTTATAACATGAAGAGAATATTTTTCCTCATGAATAAATTAAAAACATTTATTCAGGGTGACATGAGAAATCTTCAATTTATAGTACTCATTTTTATAGTTTAAAGATTCCTATATTACTTTTAAATGTATTTCTAGCTCTATATCTATTTTTATTCTTGTGTAAGGAAGGTATAGTCATTTATAATCTTTGGTATATATTTTCTCACATTAAAACTTTATCCATTAACATAATTTACAGTTGATGTAAGAATAGGAAAGGAATCGTTGATTTAGACGAATCGATTGACATATAATATTATTACATTTTATTGAACAGCAAAGAAGTTATTGTGATTTAAAAATGGGATTTTCACAGGAAAAACTTTTTCATTAACATAATTCAAAGTTGAATAATGTTTGTTTCTTTATTAACAATACTCAATAAATGATTAAGTATGTTTCACAATTATTAGAATCGCCATGCTTACGGGGTTGTGATGGTTTCTTTTATGTTTCACAGTATACGATTATGGTTTAATTCCCGTCGAAAATGCTAGTGTTGACTAAGAAATATCTCAGGCTACTTATATTAATTGTTCTAGGATGGAGAGTACAGAGCAGCTCGGGCAACAAAAGAAATCATCGTGAGTGGTGGGGCTGTGAACTCCCCGCAACTGCTACTCCTTTCAGGTATAGGACCTGCGGCACATTTGAAATCAGTGAACGTCCAAGTTATAAAAGATCTTCCGGGCGTTGGTGAGAATCTCCATAATCACGTATCTTATACCATATCGTGGGATATTAATGAGCGCGATGAGTACTACTTGAACTGGGCGGCGGCCACAGAATATGTGACTAACCAGAGAGGGATTATGGCATCGACTGGGTTGGCACAGATCACGGGTATCATCCCTTCTAGATATACTACACCCGAGCATCCGGACCTACAATTTTTCTTTGGAGGTTATCAGGCTTCTTGTGCCACAACAGGAGAAGTTGGAGCACTCATGAGCAATGGACCGAGGAGAATTAGCACCTCACCAACTCATTTGCAACCCCGAAGTAAAGGTAAACATCTCGAAAATCACTTTAGTTACCTCAGTACTGGAAAAATAAGGTGTTCTTTTCGTTGGCAGGCAATTTTCGATAAAAGCATAAACAGTTAATTCACTTATGAAAAAATATATAAACAAATTCCCCAAATCAGCCTTTTCTTGTAGAAAGTATTTCTTAAAATTAATTAAAATTAACGGCGATACTACGCTGAAAACACCAGTTCTCGTAAGATCACTGAAGTTAAGCATTGTTGGGCGCGGTTAGTACTTGGATGGGTAACCGTTCAGGAATACCTGCGTGCTGTTGGCCCGTTGTGGGTGTGGTGGGCCCACATTGGTAGTAAATATCCACCTGGAAACACTACCCGAATCGGGTATTCCTGGTGTGCGATACTATATTCCTCTGGAAGTTACAACGAAGCCGGTATACCTGGTCATGTACCAGATTGTTGAAAGCATACTCTACAGGAATTATCTCATAGTTTGAAGTTCGACCATAACAATAACACCTTCAAATACGTTTAGGACGACACCAATGTACGTGGTCGTACACTAGGTTGTTAAAATCATAATCTACAGGAAATATCTCAAATTTAAAAGTTCGCAAATAAAAAGAATATTTTTAAATGAAGTTTTAAATGAATTATCTCATAGTTCAAAGGTCGATAATAATGATCAATCAAGCGCATTTAGGACGAACCAAGTACACCAGGGTTTGTCCTAACGGCAAGTATATTTGGTTTTGTTAGATTTGAATTCCAAATTTAAGTGCGTTCTTTTAGACTATGCTTTTCGCAAACCTGGTGCGCGACCAGGTACACCGGATCATCCAAACTTCATTTAGAGTTGTTTTTGTTATTGTTGAAAATCAAAATTTGAGAATTCCTGTACACTATGATCTCAGCAACCTGGTGCACGACGAGGTACAACGGGGTCGCTCTCAATGCATCTAGAGTACTTTTTTCTTATTGCTGAACTTCAAAATTCAGAAAATATGCTGTAGACTATACTTTTAGCAACTTTGTGCACAACCAGATACACTGGGTCGTCCTAATTGAATTTGGAATTGTTTTTTTTTATTGTTGAACTTCAAAATTTAAGAAAGTTCCTGTATACTATGTCATTAGCAACCAGGTGTACCACCAGGTGAACCGGAGTCGTCCTAACTGTATCTGGAGTTGTTTTTGTCATAGTTGAACCTTAAACATTAAGAGAATTTCTTTAGAAAATGTTTTCAACAACCTCGTCCACGACTAGGTACACAGGGGTTGTCCTAACTGCGTCTTTAGTTGTTTATGATATTTTTGAATATCAACATTTTAGAGCTTCCTGTAGATTAGGTTTAATGCAAGGTGCTTTACGACCAAGTACACCGTGGTCGTCCCCATTGCCTCTAACATTATGTAATCAACTTCAAAATTGAAAATAATTGCTGTAGAATGTGCTTTCAGCTACGTGGTACACAACCGGGTACACCAGGATCGTCCAAACAGCATCTAGATATATTTTTGTTATAATTGAACTTCAAGATTTAAGACAGTTCTTGTTGACTATGCTATTAGCAACACAGTGCACGACAAGGTACTCCAAGGTTCAATCTAACTGTATCTAGATTTGTTTTTAGTATTGCGGGCCTTAAAAATTTAAGAGAGTTCCGGTAGAATATTCTTTCAGTAACCTGTCGCACGACCAGGGAAACCGGAGTTGTCCTAACTGCACCTACCTTTGTTTTTTTTATTTTTCAACTTAAAAATTATTGAGAGTTTATGCAGACTATGCTACTAGCAACCTGTTTCAGGACCAGGTACGCTGGGATCAGCCTAGCAGCATTGAGAGTTGTTTTTGTTATTATTGAACTTCAAGGAGTGTTCTTGTAGGCTATGCCCTGAGCAATCTGGAGCCTGGCCAAGTACACCGAGTTAGTCCTGATTGCATTTCAAGTTGTTCTTGTTATTGTTAAACTTCAAATTTTTAAAAAGATTCTGTAGAACGCATGTACCTTCTGGAGTTGTTTTTTTTATTTTTAAACTATAAATTTTAAAGATTTTCTGTAGATTTTGCTTTTAACGTCCTGGTGAACGACCAGGTACACCGGGCTCGTCCTAACTGCATCGATAGTTGTTTTTATTAATTTTCAACTTCAAAATTAAAGATATTGTCTGCAGAATGAGCCTACTATAAAGTACATCAGGGTCGGCCTTATTGAATTTTGACTTGTTTTTGTTATTTTTGAACTACAAAATTTAACAGAGTTCCTGTAGACGTTGTTTTTAACAACCCAGTGTAGCACCAGTTCTAAGAGAGTTCCTATAGAACATCCATTTAGAAGCATGTTGTACGACGAGTTACACAGGGGTCATTTTAAATGCATTGAGAATTGTTTTTGTTATTTTCGAACTTCAAAATTTAAGGCATGTCTTGTAGGCTATGCTTTTAGCAACCTGGTGCACAACCGGATACACC
The DNA here is from genome assembly GCA_932195095.1 of Andricus curvator. Lineage (NCBI taxonomy): Eukaryota > Metazoa > Arthropoda > Insecta > Hymenoptera > Cynipidae > Andricus > Andricus curvator. Next base: position 56,347 of record CAKNYM010050176.1, on the reverse strand, counting down.
GAGGTCGTCCTAACTGCACTTGAGATACTTTTGCCATTTTTGTACTTTAAAATTTAAGAGGGTTTGTGTAGACTATGCTTTTAGCAATATGGTCGACGATCAGGTACACCGTGGTCATCCTAACCTCATCTATATTCCTCTTCATCATTTCTGAACCAAAGATTTTAGAGAGTTCCTGTAGACTATGCTTTTAGCAACCTGTGTACGACCAGGTACAACAGGGTCGTCCTAATATCGTCTAGATTTATTTACTTATTGTCGAAGTTTAGACCCAGGTGAAAAAGTTATATATAGTTTATATACAGTGGACGGAAAACTAATATTTTTTATTTGTTTTATACAGAAAAATGTATAAAAGAAATTAAAAATATCATTGTTTTGTCCACTATATATAAACTATATATAACTTTTTCATCTGGGGAATTCAGGAGATTTGCTGCAGATTGTTTCTTCAGCAATCTGGCGCACGCCCAGGTACGCCGAGGTAGTTCCAACAGCATTTTGAGTTGTTTTTGTCATTTTTTAACTTCAAAATTAACAAAAGAACCTGTAGGCTATACTTTTAGCAACATCGTGCACGACCAGGTGCACCGAAGTCGTTCTAACTGCATCTATAGTTGTTCTTGTTATTGCTGAGATTTGTTTAAGAGATTTTTTGTAGACTTAGTTTTTAGTGCACAATCAGGTATACCGCGGCCGTCCAAACTGCATCGGGAGTTGCTTTTGTCATTGCCAAACTTCAGAATTTAAGACAGTACTTGTAGGATATACAATTAGGCAACCTAGTGTAATTGTTTTTATTATTTTTCAAATTCGAAATTCAAGAGAGAACTTCAGACTATAATCTTAGCAAGCTGGTGTACGACCAGGTACACCGAGGTCGTCCTAACTGCATCTTGAATTGTTTTTGATATTGTTGAACTTTAAAATTTGAAAGAACTTCTTTCCCTGGTAGGACGAAATATAATAGCCCTCGGAACGTTTTAGGAACGTTCCCGGATCGTGTGAAATGTCCGCGCTTGGAAACGTTTCAGGAACGTTAAAAAAAAATACGGTTTACGAGATGATTGTTGTTGAGAATAACAATAACGGAAGGTTCCCATCAGGTCTCAGTGGAACGTTCCCAAGCGGCGCACAGTGGGAAGAAACGTAGTTTTTATTTCACAATCGTAGAAGTTTTGATATGAATAACCTACAGGGATATGGAACGTTAACGATCTATTAACCATTCTGTGGAAAGTTTTTCAAGACAAGATAATGTTTTACAGTTTTCAAATTATTATTGTGAATTTTTTCATCAAACCAGGGAATAGCTGAATCAACTAAGTTTTTAATGATAGCAAGTTTGCGTTGAAGGGGATGTTTGAAAGAATGTTAAGAAAACGGAGCAAGGTCGTTGATTTACGGTTCGCGTTAGTTGAAATGGGACCATTGACATGCTTCAGATAATATATCTCCTTGATTTCATTTCAATTTAAACACAAAATATCAATTTTACACCACTGGTTTTTACATTCTTGGATAATGCTTTCTTAAATTATTATGTATAATTGTAAAATTGGCGTCTTTTTCCTAATGCGTTGTGGGTTAGCTTCGTTGATGCGTGTCGAGTTTCACTTTTGGAGTCCACTTATGAGAGCAGGAGGATATCCACTCCTGCTCTCATAATATTAAATGTTTATTTGAACTCTCAATTTTTTTACTTGGATTCAGTTACCTGAATTTATACTTGTTTATATCGTTCTCAGTGATGGTAACATTAAAAACTGTCATTATTCAAACTGAACCTTTTTTCATATTTTCTGATGATTTTACTATCTTAATCACGAATATTTTTACAGATCTCAACTTATAGATAAAATCTTTTTGATAATATTTTAATAAATTCTACAAGTCTGCAAATTTTACCTCTTTGAATTTTTTATTTTTTTAGACTTTTTACTATCAATACGATAAAACATTATTTACTCCAAAAGATTATATAAATTTCAAATCGCCGATTATGTGTAAAATATACATAATGCATTTTGTATAATCTATATTAAATTTTTTTGTCTGGATATATAATCAAAGTTAGCATGTGATGAAAATTAAATTCCCCTTACACGAACAGCTTAAAAAAACATACAAATACATTTTACTTAATTATTTTTTTTTAGGAACGCTTCGATTAGCTAGCAATAATCCATTCATTCACCCGATTATCAACGGAAATTATCTGAATGACTCTCAAGATCGGGCGATTCTAGTAGAAGGCATACAGACGGCTCTATCATTCTCTCAAACCAAAGCTTTGGCCAAATACAAATTAACTTTGGCGAATCGTCCTCTTCCGGCATGTTCAATGTACATGTTCCTCACTCCCGAATACTGGGATTGTGCTATTCGTCAAGACACTGGACCTGAAAATCATCCAGCTGGATCTTGCAAAATGGGCCCTCCTACTGACCCTATGGCGGTGGTGGACCCTGAATTAAGGGTATATGGAATCAGAGGATTACGAGTTGCTGACGCTTCCATAATGCCACAGGTGAAAAACTATGCATGCTATATCAGGGTTCGGAACTCGAAGGTTTAAAGGGCTCAAATACCTTAGCGCAAGCTGAAAATTTCCGATCCCTGTATTATATATGCCTAAGTATTTTTTCATATTGTCCAATGTTGTTTCTTTTCATTTTAAGGTGACATCTGGAAATACTGCAGCTCCGTCAATGATGATTGGAGAAAGAGCCGCCGCTTTCATAAAAAAAGATTGGGGAGTTCCGGCAACACCCTGGTAATAAAATCAGTCAGTTTTACATTAAATTTATAAAGTCTGTTCAATAAAGTTCAGTTAAATTGTAATTTTTCCATGTTTACTAGCTCTTCTTCAGCAAAAGACAATTCTTTGGACCTACTCCTCTGGGGAATACGATATCTGGATATCAATCAAGATATATGGCGTCGGCGATGACATTCTCAGTGTCTGTAGAAAGGAAATCGTCAATATATCAGACTGTGCTGCTCAAGCTGATAATTTTTCTTTTCGTCAAAAATTGTTGATATCACCTTAAGGAAAGCACGAATGTATGCAGGATTTAAAAAAAATAATTGTACAGGATAATGATTCTCAGCGGGTACTGGGACAGAATATCAATGTTCTGCAACATTCAACAATATTTTAGTGGGCACAAAATTTGCAAAAATCTGTTTTTCTTTGTAAGGAATTCAGTCTTTCATAATATTATAATTAGTAGAAACTATTAAATGTGCCAAATTGGATTCAAATGATGCATTTCGTAGAAAAATGTATTTAAAGTAGCAGGTAAATTTGATTTAGGTTTTGCAGAAATGTTTTTCTTCGGCATAATAACGTATTTTTGTAATTAATGATCTGTAGTTATCTAAATCATATTATTAGTACGGTGGCCCACCTTCCACCCACAGGTACTCATGACCTGGTACTTCGCTACTAAACATGGTTGTGAAACGCGGCAAGTGCTCTGTGGATTCGACGGTTTCAGTCGTTGTTTTGGAACTCTATATTCCGCTTGCTCATTCGTCATAATTTGAGAGCAGTCACACTGGAGAGCCCTATATGGATCCAACATTCATCCTGGAGAGCCCGTTTATATGAACAGAACACTCATCCTGGAGAGCTCGTTTATAGGGATCCAAACGTTCATCCTGGGGAGCCCTATAAGGACCCAACATTCATACTGGAGAGCCCATTTATAGGGACCCATCTTTCTTACCAACGTTAGTTTCAATGCTAACGACTGAGATCAGCGATTCAAAATGCTTATTTTGTTTACATTAGACGGGAAGAGACAAACACAACTTCACACATTCACACGGACATACACAAATACGAAAAAAGGTCGGAAATTAAAAGTCAAAAAGGAAAAATGTCATCAATCACAGTCATCTGCCATATACGCAGGATAGCCATAGTTGGCGATTTTAGCCGCCATCATTGTTCACGCCCAGAAAACTCCAGGCGATGCGGCACGTGTTCAGCAATACTGCCTTCTGAATTAGATGTAGCGAATGTCTAGCTCCCAGCTCTCCCAAGAGTTATACGCACCTCGCATGAACGTCCCCAGTGGAAGAGATCTCGACCGGGTGGATAGTGACCTTCTTCACCCTCCACACTTTCAGGATCTCCTGCACTAGCTCCGAATAATTCTAGATCTTCTCAGTATATCGAAGCCTGATGTTATTTATCAGGGAAACGCTTATGTCTATTATTCTTACACGTTGAACACGCTTATCTAACCATAGGATATATGGACGATTGTATCTGACTAGGTGGCCAGTCAGAATAGACCTGTCCCATTAAAGGAGATGGTGTTCGTTCTCTAGTACTTTAATTGGGCTATATTTGTAATAAGGATCAAATGTTCAGGGCAATTTGTTGTCGAATGATCCCAGCAACATTGTTATGTCAGCGCGTGTATTATTGCGAGGCAAGAATCGTACAGCCGTCAATGATGTGCTCGATGTTCTCATTGGGATCCCCACAAGGGCGGCATTTGTCAATATCTGCCGCCATACTGGTGTTTGATAATTCTTCACCTTGATTACCCTGTCCTGGATGGCAATGACAAACTCTTCCATCTCCGGATAGAGTTTTTCCCGCCTTAACCAGAGGTTTGAAGCATCACTATCTACGCAAGGAAGATCTAACGTTTGGGAGTATTGCTTATGCAGCTGTTTACCCCGCTGTTGAGCAGCTAGCTGTTCGGCGATGAGATGATCGTGGTTCGGGAAATCAACAGCTACGATATACTGGTTATACACGTCAACTCTACGGATGTAGTCATAGAGTGGGATTTTAGTCATATTTTGGAAATATTCGCACAATTGCGTAACCTAATGTTACGCCATGATACCTCTGCCCCAAGCTCAGACATTTTCTCGCGTATGATTCTGTTAAGCCTCTCGAGGTCTATCATGGACCAGGAGACCAAACCAAAGGAGTACGTTAGGAGAGGAATGGAATCAGTGTTAATTGCCTTTGTCATGTTCTCCGCACTGAGGCCGGGCTCCAAAATCAGACTCAAGCGACCCAAAAAAGCAGTCTCAAGCACCTTTTTGATTGCGAGTGGAGCGGACCCTTGCCTGCAATATACCCAGGTAACGGTACGATTCTTCATCAGCCATCGCCTCAATCAGAACGCGTCGTCCAGTGTCAGTGGAGTATTTACCTCTCCACGGGACAAATGCAAGTGCGCTGAATGAATCACCTTGGAAGATTCCTCGTTTATTGGGGAAGGACCGGGTATCCATCACCGCCCCATGACTAAAACATTCCATTCTTGTGCACCATGTGTGCACAGCGTGATTCAGATACTGGATAACGCAAGGACAGGTTATATATGCCTTAAGGACCTCAAGCAATTTTGTATGGGGCATTGAGGGAAACGCCTGTTGGTAGTCAATGTAGGCCATGTGCAAATTGCGTTAGTGGTATTTCGCATGCAATACAACCGTAAACTTTTTATTCTTCGGTGAGGACGTTGTTCATCTCACAATATTAATAAACTAAGTCATAAATGATAGCCGTGAGACACTAATAGAGGCGCGAGGCAAGTGATTGGTAGGTAATCACTAGGACTAACCAGCATCTACGTTTTTGTGCATGATATACTTTACGCCCTCCGTCATAAAAAAGGGAAAGTGATATGGGTTCTCCAAGATGTTTTGAAGGGCTCTAGCAAGGGCGGAGTGTAGAGCCTCTAGGTATTTGTACCAGAAGGTGTGCACCTCATCCACACCAGGCGCTTTCCAGTTTTTAGTCCTCTTTAGGATGCGAGTTACGTCGCAGGCTGAGATAAATAGATTATTCATCCCAGGCAACCGTGCAACTCTGTCCATTTCTAGACGGAGTCGCGTCGTGTCCAGTGAACTTGACCTATGAGTATCCCAGATGCTCGACAAATATCTGGCCATTTCCCTGGCCCTTGGTGGTTCACAATAATTTTAAGTCTTGCTTTGCCATCTGCAAGTCCGCAATAGAAACGTTTTTCGTCTGGCAAAAAAGTCCTATTGTCATTCCTTCTCGCGGGCGCTCTCTTAAATTGTCGCAGTCGCGCTGACAGGAACAAAAACCTCTGTTCAAGGTAGCCAATAACTTCGTCCAAATTCGTAAAAGTTCTTGAACTTATCTTATGTGGGCGAAGTATCTCTTACACATGTTGAGTCAGTCTCTGAGACCGATTTCCCTTTCGAAATTGGTACAACCATCCTAGTCTTGCTCTTATTTTACACGCGACCGCAATTGTATTATAATTAATTAGAGTATTATAATATCATTAACACTACCCGAATCGGGTAGTGAGGCAATGAACTTTCGAGTTCGAACTGCTGATCTGAGTGAGTTGAACAGGAGCAGGGGCAGGCTCTGGTGGCTGCCAGCCTAACAACTGTCGACCATGAGACTCGTTCATAGCGTTTTTCGATGTTTTTTTATATTACTTATTTCGAACTCGGATATAAGGTAACGCCGCCTAATGGATCTTTACTAATTAGCTAGACGTTGCTCGGCCACTCTATGGGCCAGCTCAAGATGAAAACCCGAGAAGAGACGATGTTGTTCTCCCCTCACGGGTTCTCCCAGCGTCTTTACCCTTTGAACCTCAGATCTTATTCGGTTGATGTTTCCTTTAGGGAGGAGGTTCTCGTATATAATTTGACGCCTCCATTGTTCAAGATCGGCTTCACTTACTGTTTCTATTTCCGGAAAATTCGCTACAAATTTCGAATTGTCAGCGCATCAGGTACTCATAATGATAAGTTTGAAAGCTGATGCGCTGCCGTGGCATTTCTGTGGAAGTGTTCGGCTGGGGGCTCCCAATCGGAACATCCTCTGCAGGCGCAGCTGATGTTCTGCTGCTTACGACTTGTTGCGGATGTTCTGGCTGGACAGTAGCCATCTCGGGTATCCCGGTGAGATCTAGCTGTCCATCACGCAGCTCACCACCACCGGTCTGCATGATGAACCCCCAGCGGTGGCACCAGGTGCACCCGACGATCATCAAGAAGCGACCAGCGACTATATATATTTAGAAACTTCTCCATGGGTTGTATGCGTTTTTGGGGCTCCTCTTAGTCCCTTTCCTCTTCGTTCTCTGCCTGCCTGGAATGGGAAACAGATAGTAGCGATGCTACATCCAATAAGAAGGAATAGTGAAGATTAGTATCCCTGTAAGTGGGGAGTGGGACGAGGAACCTCAGAGAGATAGTTAGTGTTTGCCAAACTTGCAAAGCAAATGTCATTTTCGCCCACCTGCACATTGCTGTTGTTGTGTCACGTGTTAGCCGCGATCCAAGGAGGCTCGAGAACGGTCCCACTTCAGTATGTTACATTCCAAAGCAAATTTCAGGCATTGGAATGGGGATAACACGTGAGACATACCAACAGCACTGCGAATGCGCATGGAAGCGACATTTTCTTTGCTACTTAGCAAACACTAAGGATCTCTTGGAGGTTGTTTCACCCGCATCTGTTCGCCAAACGCATGAAGTGAAATAATAATACTCTTATATTTTGTATAAAAAACCTGCCTTTAGTATTAAGCACTTGACCAAAGAACCGATTCAAATATCTGACCATGTTACTAAGCATTAATAATGTAAACCATGAAATGCTTTCACCTTATCAGTTGATTCACAAAATGTAAATAAAAATATTGTAAATAGATTAGTTCAATACGTTTTTGCCATTTGTTCATGTCAAGCGTTTGATAATGAGAAGTGAAAACTGTCCGTGAACTCTATTGAATATTCTGATGCACAAGCTGTTGATCAATAATATTGTTTACATCTTCATAGTCAAGAACTCCAAATTTTGGAAAATCACAAAATGGCGGAAATCTAGATGGGCCCAAAAAAGCTGAATTAAAAAAAAGTTTTTTTTCTGTGTAATGAACTATTTGGCTTCTGAAACGACTGAAAAATTTTAACAATTCAAAATATTGAAAAGAAAAAAATGTTTGCCAATTCAATACTTAAAAAAAAAACAGCTTATCACTAAAGTTCTCGACGAAATACTTCTAGACTTTATCAGAACAATAAATGTTGATTGAGTAACTATGAAACAATTCGAGAAATTCTCTTGAACGTACTAATATGCAAATTAAAAGTGGTTTCATATATTTTATTACTCTAATTCGAAGTTAAGACAAGCAATTTCAATAAAAAATTATAATTTTTAGTTTCGGAAAGGGAATTTCAGTGAAAAAAAAACAAAACATTTTGATAGTTGGCACAGTGAATTTCTTCAAAGAATTCTATTTCTGATTTCAAGTCAACTTCAGAACAGTAAATTTCCTTAAGAATTTCCATTTTTACTTTAGGACATGCAGTTTTTATAAAAAATTGAAGCGGGTAAAGCTAAACAGCGCTAAGATCCAATCTACTAAAGTTTACAGGAGATGCAACAAACCTTTCTAGAGGAGTAATTTACAAGCGATTGAGTACATTATTTTTTCCATAGGTGGAGGGATGAGTTTAATAACCGTTATGTGCGAAAATTGACGGCGCTAAATGTATGTGTAATAATTTAATAGAAATGGTAATAGAATTAGCACTGTTTAGCTTTCACTGGTATTACAAATAAAAAAGTACATAAATCGTTCAGAAAATCATCTAAAATACATACATTTATTTATTTTATAAACAAACAACACTATTTGACAGAAAAAAAATAAACATTTGTAGTATTAGGAGAACATTTTTTAATATTTTGATAATAGATTCTCGAATTGTTAAGTATTTGTCAAACTCTGTTATGAATTACCGTCGAATTGTTGAAAATAAGGGAATATTTTAGTATAATTCTTTCATATAGTTTGAATTCTTTTCAATTTCGAAACATTTAAAGAGATTGAAATACTAAATTGTTTGGTTAAAATTTTCGCAAGGTTGACCTCCCTTAGGGCTTACGGGGCTCATTGACGGACTCTGGTCGGTGAAACTTAAACTAAGGAGCGATCCTTCCAGGGGGTAATGGCAAAGCCCACTGAACGCCCCGGCCTGCCCCCCTTAGTAGAGGTGGTCAGGCCGGGGTTTCAAAGAAGGTGTCTTAACGGAGACTTTGGGACACCAGGTCAAATCCCATAGTATTTAGACCCGCCCCCTGCAAGCGGGGCTCTGTGCGGTGGGGGGGGGGTCTTATTTCCCTAGCTTCTCGTGGGACAGCATTGTTTCCAAAAAAACCTGAAAAACAAAACATAAACGATGAGTGATCCGTTTCAGGTCCCTCATCCAACCCACCGCCAAAAGTGGGAGGCTCCGTAGGAGGCAACCCACCAGAGGCGGTGCGAAATAGTGAAGATGGTGGAGACGATTATGTTGAAGCCGTGGAAGTGCAGCTAACGGACCTCTCCGTAGGGAAGAGGTACCGTAGCGGAGCACAAAGAAGGAGAGCCTGCAATGCGCGGCTCGCAAACAGCAGCCAAAGTTCCTCACAGGGGGCAGTGGCTGCGGAAACTTCACCCGGAGCAACTCCGCAGGCTTATTTTATAGGCAAGAGGAAGAAGGGCTCCGGAGAAACTCCCCCAAACAGGGAGTTGAAACGGAAGAAGGATCTGGTAACACAGGGCCTTACTTTCGCGCAGATGGCCAACAACGCCCTGGTGAGAGTTGTCGTTGCGTCGAATTATCCTGATAACTGTCCAGCTCTCGAGGATTTGGACAGGCTAAGGCATGAAATCTCAAAGCGGATTGACTCGTTACCTCGCGAGGGACGCGGCCCCAGATTTAACGACATCTGCATTAGGTCGGGGGCCATCGTTGTGGAGGCCGCGGACATCTGGTCGCGAGACTCGATTGTGGAGAAAACCCCAAAGTTCAGGCTTAAAGAAGGTCTGAACTTGGAATTGAAGGGAACGAAGTGTCTGCAAAGGTACCGCAGAGCGACCGTACTGATTCCCGGCAACTCCGAAAGTCCGGCGACCGTTCTGAGGCGCGTGAGCTATCACAACCCGTCTCTACGAACTGATTCGTGGAAGGTGTTTTCCGACAGGCAGGGATCCAGGTCGAAGGGGAGAGGCTGGATTCTAGTCGTTGGTCTTCCCGAATCTTCAATCAGAGCCCTTGCGGCTCTAGATTATCGTCCCTATCTAGGGGCGATTAGGGTTACCTTCCGGGCGATCCAACTGGGATCCGCAGGGGTTTTAGAAGCGTTCGGAGATGCCCCGAACTAGCCTTTCAATGGCTGAGACGGAAATCTCCATTACGCAGATTAATTTGCACCACAGCAATGGCGCCTCGGCAGTTTTAGCCAGACGCATATCTGTGGTGCAGACAGGGCTCGCCCTAATCCAAGAACCCTGGTTATACAGGGAAAGGATATGTGGCTTGCCAGGATGTGGCTCCATATATAAGGGGCCACGCGAAAAAACGCTAAGGGCATGCATAGCCGTCAAGGGTATGGATGCGATCTTGGTGCCTAAATTCTGCTCTAGAGATCTCACTGTTATTAAGGTGAGACTCAGGGGTAGTAGCGGAAAAAGGCTAGAGGTATTTATTGCCTCGGCTTATTTCCCTGGCGATGCCGAGGGACCCCCGCCTCCCAGAGAGGTGGAGGCTCTAATTTGGTATTATCAAGAGAACAAGATCCCTCTGCTGTTGGGCTGCGATGCAAACTGTCGCCACACGGTGTGGGAAAGCACAAACATCAATGACAGAGGGAGAGATTTAATTGAATACATAGCGGGCACAGAGCTGGAGATTCTGAATCGGGGTGATACTCCCACATTCCAAACTAAAAACAGGAGTGAGGTTCTCGATTTGACTGTATGTTCCGGTGCACTAAGAAGCAGGGTAGTGGACTGGAGAGTCTCCGATTAGGAGTCTCTTTTGGACCACAAACGCATCGTGTTTCGATTAACCCTAGGTTAACCGGTGGTTTCTAATATCAGAAACCCCAGAAATACACTTTGGGACTCATATAAAGAGGAACTCAAAGTGAGGCTTGCGGAATTCCCCACAAGCTATGGTACCATTGATGAGTTGGAGCACGCCGCGGATTTTCTGCGAAGGGCTCTGACAACATCATATGAGAACAATTGCCCTACAAGCACAATTAAGTCTAGGAACGAAGCAGAATGGTGGAACACCCACCTGGAGAAACTCCGTAAAAAGACAAGAATGTTGTGCAATAGGGCAAATAGAACTAAATTGCCTTCTTACTGAGATATCTATAAGACGGCCCAGTGTGAATACAATAAAAATATAAGGCGTTATAAGCAGGAAGATTGAAGGGGCCTCTGCGAGGAATCGAAAAACATTCCGAAAACAGCGAAGCTCCACAAGATCCTGGCAAAAAATCCGAAAGCTCGCCTCGGGCTCATAAGGTTCGATAGTGGTGAGTTTGCCAAAGATGAAGAAGCAACGCTGAATCACCTCATGGAAGTTCACTTCCCGGGTTTTCAGCGAATCCGAACCGAACAAGAGAAGGAAGGCCGGGGCCAAGGGTTAGAAAGGGCCGACTGGAATTTTGCCGCTAAGGTCGTTGATTACAAAAGAGTGGAATAGGCCGTAGGGTCCTCATGTCCCTTTAAATCACCAGGGAGGGGGGATGGCATTTATCCAGCGCTTTTACAAAAAGGCATGGATTTAGTCGTCCCTCCTCTGACGAAATTATTTAGGCCAAGTATAGCCCTTAAACACGTACCATCGGCATGGAAGGATGGCAGAGTGGCCTTCATATCCAAACCTGGGACGGAGGGTTACACTGCTGCCAAAGATTTCCGACCAATCAGCCTAACGTCTTTTATCCTGAAGACCCTGGAGAAGCTGATCGAGAGATACATTAGGGATGAGGTGCTCTTAGCCTCCCCGCTGCATAGAGGGCAGCATGCTTTCCAGGCAGGCTGCTCGATAAAAACTGCGCTTCATGCTGTTGTGGCGAAATTTGAGCAGTAGTTGGAACAAAAGGGGTATGATGTGGGCAATTTCTTGGATATAGAGGGTGCTTTCAGCAAAACTCCTCCATAAGTCATCTGTCGAGAGGCTTTGAGACGTGACGTTCCGGACCAGCTAGTATGCTGGATAGGAAGCACGCTATGCCGAAGAAGACACGAAACCAGATGGGGTGAAGGCCTAGTAAGGGGGATAGCTCCGCGAGGTTGCCCACAGAGGGGTCTCCTGTCGCCCCTCCTGTCGCCCCCTCTCTTATCTCAGCTCGTACACTGAATTCCTTTATGCGCGGCAGTATAACGAGGCTAGAACTGAGTGAGTCACGCTTACTCCGAAAGGTATTTGGCCTAATGGAATAATAATAATAATAATGATATTAACAATTGTTTAAGTATTAAATTATATGAACCTTTGACCAACTAAATTAAACTACACTACCGTCGGAGATTTTCGGTCGTTAGAAAGCTTATTAATTACGCGTTAAATTTGTGGCATGACCTAGGAAGGTAATAGAAAAAATCTCAAATTCATACCGCTTAGTTTTTGAAGCCTTATTTTTAATTCAGGCCAATAAAACTCAAAAATTCGAGGTACAAAATTCGAGAGATTCTTGCATTTTTTTAAACTTCTGACGTGGTACATTCTCTTCAACAGGCAAAACATATCTACTCGGCTAAATGACGGGTATTTAAGCAAGGTTTCGAACGGCTTTTCGAAAAATTTTCTCGTCAGCAGTGATTGTTAATAGTACTTTCGCTGATCGTACCGATAATTTCCGACAGTAGTGTAAATGAAATTTTTTTAAATATTTTGGATTTTTAAAATTATCATGTAGTTTCTAAAGCTTAGTAGTTTGTTTTGCCAAAGTTTTAAAGTATGTCAGTGAAAAATGTAAACATGAGCTCTTTAGTTTTAACTTGGCCGCCATTTTTTTTTTAATGTTGGATTTTCAAATTTATCAAGTAATGTCTGGAAGCAAATTTTTTTTCCCTAAGCTTGAAGGTATTACGCTGAAAATTATGGGAAAGAGGTTTGTTTTCTAATTTAGTATTAGTCGCGATTTTGTATTTTTTCAACATTTTCGAATTTGTGATCTTGCTTTCGCTTGAGAATAAATTATTAAATTGTTTCTCAATTTTTGTTCACGCTTTGTTAATAACTTTAAGAACGAACTTTTTCGGGCCCATTTAGATGGCCGACATTTTGTGAATTTACAGAATTTTGAGTTTTTGACTATGAAGATATTTTAAGCATCTCATGCAAATTTTCGGCCCATGTTTGGTGGGTAAATGTTAAAAAATTTGGCTAAAATGTGGTGTTATTTCTTTTTTTGGGCATGCGAACAAATTCTGCAAGCGGGAGAACACGAATTAAGGAAATTCTGTCCACTGCGAGGGCACATTATCATCGCGCGCAGCTCTCTTCGCTCGAAAATTGAAGTCAAACATCGTCAACTTTGATTTGGTGATTGTGAATTCTCTTTTGTCAAAGTTTGTTCGTCCTAACGTGCATATTCTCATCACGTATCTCGTGCTTCGTACTCAAATAGAACGTGTCCGAAACGCGAACTTTTCTATATCATGTTGAACTCCAGTGTGTGAAATTATATTATATTAATTTCTGTACCACGGTCGACAGCTTACTCCGATGGGTCTGGATCATGCCAAACCCCGGTAAGTCACATTGTGGCAACAATCTCTTTTGGAAGAACAACTATTGTTTATTAATTTTTTTTCGTATGTTGGGTCGTTTTTCCAAAAGTTTTATTTAAAACAATTTTTAATGTTTTTTGCGATTGAAACCAAAACCACGCGTCCTATCACAAAATGATTGACGACAAATTTGTATTCTAATGGGTAAATAATCTTTATCCTTTAATTTTGTTTGTACACAAGCGTTAGAATGTTTAGGTCTTACATTTACGTTGATCGTTTAAAAATTAATACTTCACTTAAAAAAAAATATATATGTGTATATATATATATATATATATATATATATATATATATATATATATATATATGCAGAAACTGAATCTACGACTTTTCATGTAGAATCATTTGAAAAATTGGAAAATTTCGCGTTGAACCAGCCAACCTTAAAATTATTTTAATGAACGAGTCAAAAAATATTTCGTTTCAAAGTTGAACGTTTTTTTAGCTAACAGGGGGGTTAGGTTGGTGTTCGGCGCTGAATTTTTTTGTTACTTTTCAGGTAAAAAGAGGATCCCAGACTATGAAAAAAAAAATTGTGCACAAACGTTCTATATCAGAGGTTTAAATCACCCCTCCTATATTTTTGAGTCTTTTAGTGTTTTAAGAGGTAAAATTGTTTTTTATTTATTGTTTTTACAAAAAATTGTTCTAATTAATGCTGTATTGCAATATTAGCGTGAGTTGTAAAAACACTTACCCTCTAGAGTATCATAATTTATAAAATCTACCCCTAGAATGCTTTGCCATATGACATATAGTTCAAGATTTTCGGTCGCTGAATCCGAATTCAAGGTCAGAATTCCGGTATCACCCTCAGTTTTTTTTCTAACCTGAAAAAACATAGTTTTATGGCTATTTCTGCATTGAAAAAAATGTAAAAAAGACCCGTGTTTTTTTAATCTCGGCCACACATTCGGATTAAGCGGCAAAAAATACATAGAAATGGTCTTTTTTGGTCCGCTGAGCCCAATACTTTGCGTTGGGGAGGGGCTGCACAGAGAACAATCCTATGTCACATCCTATGGATTCGGATTCAGCGACACGAAATCCATAGGATGTGACTACTCTTGTCCGTCGGACAACCTACTTTTTTTGTGGGGCTGTGTAATACTAAAGGGGTGAATGTCCAAAATCCTAAGCAATATGTCAAATGGTAAAGCATTCTAGGGGTAGATTTTCGAAATTATGATACTCTTGAGGGTAAGTGTTTTTACAACTCACGCTAATATTTTAGTACAGCATCAATGAAAACAATTTTGTGTAAAAACAGTAAATAAAAAACAATTCCTACCTCTTACAACACTAAAAGACTCAAAAACTTGAGTTCAACTCTTTGCTAAATCTAAAAAAGTGTTCCTCAAAATTTCAAAAAATCAATTTTTGGGAGCCAAGAGTCCGAGATTTGTCGGTAATCTCCATTTTTTTATAAGGTGTAAATTCAAATTCAATTTCATATATAATGGAATATAAAGGTATCTGAAGTTGCACCTTATAACAAAATGAAGATTCACGACAAATCTCGGACTCTTGGCTCCCAGAAATTAATATTGCACGAGTTATTATTGTGTATAACATAAATACGCAGCAATTACAGAATATTCAATCGTGCTCTTGATTTAGATTTAAAGACTAGGATTCACTCTTGATCTTATGATTTTTTCAGATTTTTAGGAACACTTTTCTAGATTTAGCAAAGAGTTGAAATCAAGATTTCAAAATGTTCATTTAGCTGAAAAACAAGTTCAACTTTGAAACTAAATACTTGTTAACTCGTTCATTAAAATAATTTCAACCTAGGATGATTCGATGCGAAATTTTCCATTGTTTCAAATGATATTACTTACAAAAGTCGTAGATTCAGCTTCTGCAGATGTATTCGTCTTTGAACTGAAGTATGGATTTTCAAACGGTCAAAGAAAGTGAACCCAAACTTTCTGTCCGTAGTCTATCTTGTCGATTCTGGTAGAAAAAAGTACGCTTTTTGCAATGAAACAAACTGTAAATTTTTCTAACTACATTAGTTAGTTTACAAATGCACTTCAGAGAAGAACTTAGTAACTTGAAAGACGTAAAACAAACATCAGTAGATACAGCCGTTCTCTCGAAAACTTGTTTTCGGACAATAGGTCCCTGTTAACTGTCCCGGTCACATATATCGTATAGTTTTGCTGGAAAATAGAATTTTTTATTCTTTAAAAAGAATTTTCGATGGATAAAACCAGAACCGTAGGTCAAAAATGACCGGTTAACGAACTCTTCCTTTATTTTCAGGTCCTAAAACAATGTGCCAGAATACAATTCAATCGGATAATTCCTTTGAAAGTTACCGTGTTTACAGACGCGACGACAACGGCGACGACGACAAATAGATACTGAAGTAAAATCCATTTTTTATCAATCAGTGATTCCGCAAACGTCGAGATTTGATGAAATCGGCGAGACTTAATTTCCACACAAAACCAACACCTTCTGATTGAGATAAAAATGTAGAGAAATTACTCCATAAATGAGGACCACTCTAGTGCATAATCGTCCTCTAATTTTTGGAATCCTCATAATTGCATTGTTAATCAGCGCCGAAAAGTCGATACTTCTGCTGCGAATTATCAGCTTCTTGAACGGTATAATGAAACGGTATAACGGTAAAATAATGAAAGAAAATAAACTACAGAGATAGAAAATTTTAGTAATAATTGAAGCATTTTTGTAGGAAAAAGTGAGCATACAGAAACGACTTTACTGAAATGTATCCTAAGCCAGAAAAAGAGAATCGATTGAAGGGAAAATATTAAAATCGGAGAATGTAAGAATGCCGATTCACGAGAATAATATTATCGGTCTGATAAATTTAATCATTTCAATCGGTCACCATATAGCAAGCACCGATTCAGGCCAATTTTGTTGAATTATTATTTCTTTTTTTTTAATCGGAACCATCGGAACGACATTTACCGGCTGAGCTTCTTTTATTTCAGACCACTCAGCCAGTAAATGTCGTTTCGATTGAAAAAACCTAAAAATAATTCAACGAGATTTGCCTCGATTGGTGGTGTCTGTATGGTCGTTGATTGAAATTATTAAAATTCGCCTGAATCGATATTCTTAAATTCTCTTATTCAAATAATGTCCATTGATGAATCGCTTCTTGTTTTCTGGGAAGCAATGAATTAATTACTTTTTTAATAACAGTAGAGCTATTATGTTTTTATGCATGAAACTTTCTAATTTCAAATTATCGTAGGATGTATTAGTACGCAATCGTTCGTTTATAATTGCAGATGTGATGCATGAGACATTAATACGTTATATAGAAAAATGAAAAAAATGCCATTCATATTCGCTCGAACGCGGCAAACAGTAAATGAGTACAGGTATCGAGCGATACTCTCGCTTGCCGTAAATATGGAATACAGGCGATAGCTGTGTATCTTCGTTTTTCAGTCCGTACCTTGTTCGCTTTGAACCGCACTCATTACGGAACTGCTTTATCGACCGCTAGCAAGCGAATTAGCAACTGATGGTAAAAGCGTACGGATCAGTGCCAATAACTGGTTACCGATTATTAGCGTGCATGTAGAGACCAGAGACGATCGTTGAGCTAGTATAAAGCAAGTAGAGGGATGAAGGTGGTCAATTAAATGTTGTTCGTCCTCTCTAATTCACGCGTCACGCCCGGTCAGCTCGGATGGCTAATTAGTAAGTGCAGTTCACTTTTACGCGTATGCATGCTACATTTCTTCCTATTTCACCGTCCGTCTCTTGATTATTGGCTTTGCACTCAGAGAAACGAAATGTAACATTTACCGTGTGATATTCGACATGACCTTAACGTATCTCACAAAAAGTGTCTGTTTAAACAATAAATAAATGAATAAAAGTAACTGAAAGTAAATTTTTAAGCACAGAAAAAACAGAAGTGAATTTTTTTTGCGCGTAATTTTCAAGTAGATAAAGTTGAATTTTTTCGCATCGAAACAAAACAAGATTTGATAGAGTTGACATGGTAACCATTTACCATGTGGTCGGTAAATCTTAACACGTGAAGTTAATTTATCTTGCAGGTACAGATTACTCTGAAATCGCTGTAAAGACTACATTTCGTTTTTTCTGTGAGCACAGTTGCGCCCCTTTCTCTCTAGTAACGACATACACGTACACTTTTTTATATAATATCGCATACTATAGGGCGTATCGAAAAAAATAAATGATGTTTCCTTATCCGGAGGGCCTGAAAATGTTTAGTGGGTGCCAAAATGACAAAAAATTATATTTTTTAAATTATATTCAAGCAAATACTTTTTTGTGGTGATCCAGGTGAACGGTAAAAGTTATATATTATGATCATATACGTGCCTAGATGTAGTAGAGACGTCAGTATAAATTATATTATGTTCACGGACTCGAGTTAAAGTATCAAAAAACAGTAAAAACACGAAAGAAAGTATTTTTATCTTTATTTTTAGGTCAATAACTGTTTTCTTTTTGCTCTGAGTGAAGCTTGAAAGTTGTGTATTATGATAATGTAGGTTTCTATGCAGTATAAACCTCCTTCAAAATTGTCTTATGTTTGCACGCTCAAGTTACAGTACACAAATTTTTAAAAATCACGAAAAATGTAATTTACGTCGTTATTATCAAGTCAATATTTTTTTTTGGATTCGGGTGAACAGTAAAAACTGTATCCTATGCTAGTATAAGTGCCCATGCAGTTTATGCCTTACAACGAAGAGTCCGATGAGTCAGTCCAGGACGAAACAAAAATAATCCAAAATTTAATTTAATTTAAGAAGAAAAATTATATAATTCTTAAAAATTGATTGCAGAACAAAAATAAATACTAACGACCCTAATGCCAATTGAACAAATCTTCTTTACAGTCTTGATACTTGGGTCAATTAATAACGATATCTTTCGAAAAAAGAGCAAAGATATCATCTAACCCAATGATCTTATGTTCGCACACTTAAGCTAGGGTACCAAACATAACATAATTTTTGAAGAGGTCTATACTGCATAAGCACATCACATAATCATCGTTCACAACTCCTACTGCTTACCTAGAGCAGACAAAAAAATTATTGGCATGATAATAACAAGGAAAATAACATTTTTTGTTATTTTTACGATTTTCGGTACTTTAACTCGAGCGTGTGAACATGAGGTAACTTTTTATGAGATCCATACTGCATAGGCACTTATATTATCATCAGTATGAAAAAGTATTAGTTCAGGGCTAGTTTCAGGTATTACAATAAGAATGAGAAAAAATCGTCTCGAGTGGCACTAAAACGAGATTATAGGAGCCATAGGGAATTAAGATGAGCAGTGGGAAAGCTATTTTCATTTTCACTATTTTGCTTAGTTAAATTAATTGAGAATTTAGTTGGAATGACTAATTTCTTAGTTAATGCAACTGAGAAAATGAATAAAAGATTATTTTAAATTATTACATTTATTCCAACTACTCATCTTAGTTCCCTAAGGTATATCCATATATTGAATAGATTCAAGACAAAATCAAGACCAAATATTTCTACCCGGGCAGCTGACTTAAATGGTTTAAGTAGTGAATCAAAATCGCTATCTCTTAAACACACACACACGTACACACATTATTATTATCATATACATTTTATATCTTTATGTGGGGGTATACTTTGACCTTTGCTGTATCTTTTGATACTATTCTAATTGCCCGAAACGAGAGGGAAGTAGGTGTATTTTGCGCTTGTGGTGCTTATGGCACTCGTCAACTTTAAAAACGTTTCTCTCAAACAAGGGCTTTGGATCTTCCCACTACAAAACTCCCCTCGTGGGTCAGTTTTCAACCTAGGGGGTTCTTTTAGGGCATAAAATGTGGGAAATTTATCTGGCTGTAATATGTCCCTATGCGTAACTCCATGTTGACAACTAGACCCACAAGGGTCAAATGAGAGCTTCCAGGAATGTGTTATGATTGAGTTTCTGATAGAGATTTGAATAAGAATATTAGAATAAATGAATTAAACAAAAGTTTATGTGACGTTTCGAAACCTGTACAGGTTTCAACACCAGGTTAATTTATAATCTACAAATATGTCATCTTAACATTATTAGAATAAGAAGAAAATTGAAAATAATAACATTAAATTAGCTTATTGCTCATCATTAATATTAATATAATATAGTTTGAAGAACTTAAACATGTAACCAGAATCATAGTAATATGAGTGCCTGTTAATACACAGAAGAGTTTATACTCAATATTAATACTTATAAGTTATGATTATTTCAAAGTGTAATTAATCAGTGACAAACATGATAAGAAAGTTTACCCTTGACGAAATTGGCACTGTAAAAAAAAGACAAAATATGATCCCCATCATATTGGGATTTTGGTGAGATATAAAAATTAAAAAAAAATTGTATGATAGCCGCACAAAATGATCATGTTCTACTGCTTGCGGATTGAGCGCAACATCTATTTTCGAGCGTAGTAAGCGGACCTGCATATTCCTGCATATATAATATTGGATCTTGTAGTAGAACAGTGATGTTACGGTATAACGTCCAACATTATATATCAGGTATCCAATGTAGACGCATGCGCAGTAGAGCAAGATCAGAAAGAGACAGAGATATACGGCTGTTTACAGTGAGAAACACAAAATGGCGGAAACGTCCGCCACCATCAAAACACGCTTTAAAAATTTTGCGTTTCTCCCACAAAAAGTACATTGCATGCCACGGAGGAGAGGTCCTCACCTACCACTCGTTTCGAGAACATTGCCCTCACCATGAAAAGAAGGTGCTCTCCTCCTTGCTATGCAATATACTATTTGATGTCAGGACAGGTTGGAGCAAACCACTCCGCCTCCATTTTAGTTATACTAGCACTGGCAAAACTCTATCAGATGGTGTACACTGTCGGAGAAACCGTGAACGTACAATAGGATCCGAACAGTGTTAGGTAAGTTACTTTTTTGCGTAACTAGTTACAATTACGTTACTTGTGACCGTAACTGGTAACAGTTACTACATAAAGTAACTTCAAGTTACTTAAACAGTTACTCTTTTCACTCCCTTAATTTTTTAATTTAAAAATCGAAATAACTTAGATGATAATTCATAATATCTTAATTTAAAAAGAATTAGGCATTAGTTAAAGCTTAAAGCAAGTGATTAGTTAAAGCAAGTGAATAACAATATATATTTAGAATATAATTCAAATTAAGTAATAGATATATCACCCGGAATATCCAGCCCATAATATCATATTCTACACGTGCTACACAAGTGACCAAAACCCCAAGGTCCATAAGATGCATATATGTAATAATCCTACATTGTTAACTGCCTATAACTCACAGTAAGTCGCGCGTCAGACAAAAACAGAGGGTGAATGATATTGTTTTTTTCTCGTTCTATAAGCTCTGCGGCATCTCTATCTAGCGGCTTCTCTCCCGCGCAGCATTTCTCACAGTAAAATTGACATTTTCGCGGCATCTCTCACCGCATGCCTGTGACTGGCCAAAGAAATAATGTTGGTCAAACACCTAGCTCTTTTTCAACGTCTCGTGGGGGCGGGAAGGCACCCTTGTGACTGGCCACAGAAATAATATTGGTCAAATCCCTTTCCACGGGTGAGAGATGCCGCTAGGTAGAGATGCCGCAGATGAGACATGCCGCAGATGTGACATGCCGCAGATGTGATATGCCGCAGATATAAAATGCCACAAATGCGACATGCTGCAGATGTGACATGCCGCAGATGTGACATGCCGCAGGTGTGACTTGCCGCAGAGAGACTTGTCGCATGTGAGATGATATGGACCCTAGAGGAATTAGAAACAAAATTGAGAACAAAAGCCATCCACGGCGAGCACCCCAAAACTTTAGATCAACATGAAGCGGATAGTGAGGCGTCTTATATTTGGCTGAAAAAGGGCGTCCTGTTTCCTAAAACGAAGGGATTTGTCATTGCGATTCAGGACAGGTTTGTCAGCATCAGAAATTATGGAAAGCACGTGTTACATCAAAATGTGGCTGACAGGTGCCGATTATGTGAAGATACCAAAGAATCCATCGAGCAAGTTGCCGTAAACCCAGGACTTCAAACATAATGTATGTCGTTCTGTAGATACATTCCAGTACCCTTTGTAGAAAACGAAGATTACATCTCATATTGGGATATTACTATCCTGGCGGTTTATTATATCCGTGATAATTGATAATTCATCGTGATGCGTGACAAAAAGGCAGTAGAGTCCACATCTTCACCATAATTTGTCCACTTAATCGGAATTAGCAGGCAACCTTTATAATCAAAATCTATAAGTACAGCGAGTTAAAGGTATTAACTAAAGACAATCTGGAGGCTGCCCACTTGAACTGCGCCCCCGGTCAATCACTCTGCCAATTTGCAAATTGAATTGTGCCCGGGGTAGAAGGTATTAAAGTGGGCAGTTTTCAGCCAGCATGAATTGCGCTCAAGGTATCTTCAGGTGCTTCTCCCATGAAAATGGGACAATGGGTAAAGAATCTTAAAATACTCCTCTTATGAAAAACAATGTGTGATTTGAAATTGATATTTGTATTTTCTGTTTCTCTACTATGCTTGAGTTAGAATGCAAAAGTAAAATATATTTTTTATTTTTCTGCATCAAACATATGCTATTATTACTTTTTTTTTCAAACTTGTTCTCGGGTGAATCTGGTTTTTCATCCTGGCCACGGACTAAGTCAAGTGACTGATGTGATAAGGATGTTATAAGATAATTTAATGCAATGTTTGAAATCTTTTGCGATGATGTTGTACACAAATAATTTGGAGCATGGAGTAGTTTTGAGTTAGCCTTTTACAGCTGTTATCATTACACAGAGGCCGCGAGCGTTGTAGGTGACAACAGTCACCTCTGGATGCTTTCTCAGAGCTACCATCCTATTATTATTATTTCTATTATATATTTACTATTATTATTATACTATACTATTATACTATATTACCATGAGAATTTGTAGGCTCCCGAAGCTACAATCATGGTTGCTTGAAGCAACCAATCCCGACGCAACCGGAACGTGTACGTCATCCACTCCTACTCCTTCTATCCTAGAAGGTACGCAACGGCAGGATATTTAGGCACGATACTTCGTACAACACTTTTCCTTGATGGCCGGTCTCTGGCCGTGAATGACCTTACGCGGCCTACGGCACAGTTGGAGATGAAGGTTTCATCTCGGAATACTTTTGTCGAGCTACTAATCTTTGTAGAATGTTGTAAGGTACAGTGTTAAAGACCAGATAAGGTGATCCCAGAAGAACAGTCTTTTGCATCCGACTCGCGATGGATTGAGCTTGATGCTGGCAGGCCGGCATTTTGTTGAGTTGACTAAGAAATGAAGCTTCCATACCTCTAAGAGAGCCGGTTATGAGAACCACAAGATGGAATTTGTAGCCTCGGTACAGCCTGCTCAGCTCGAAAAGAAGTGCTTGATATTTCGTCCGTTTTTCTTACCCCTTTTCCGTGATATTACTATCGGCTGGTGCCGAGAATTCAATCACGTAAATGATCTTCGTCTTCAGATCTTGGAGGAAAATATCAGGCTTTGTAGCACTGATACGTTAAGTGGTGGAAAATGAGAAATTCCAGTAGATCTTACACTGATCAGTCTCCAAAACGGACTCGAGTTCTCCCTGGGCGTATGGCAAGACAGACCAACACAAGACACCAACACAAGAAAAATCAACACAATAGAAGTGCCGAAGAAGTTAATATCACACTTTTAGAGCTGCATTGTGTCTCTCTATGTACCCGTAGCATGCATACTTTGAGCATACACTGAGAACATGTCCAAGTGTTTCTGGCTCTTGCTTGCAAGCTCGGCAGTTGATATCGCCTACAGATACATTCATTATGCGCTCGCGGTAAACTAAGGGACAGGGAAAAAGAAATTCCTCAGTCTCCGATCTCAATCCAGCAGACTTCAGAAACATGTTGGACAGACCCATTGATAGCTTTTCTCTATGTGTAATTCCGTAGAATGTACCACGAAGGGGCTTGTGAGCATGTTCTCTTAGTAGAAGCGAATGTTCTGCTTCCTGTACACGAGTTTTAAGCACCAAATGCGTTAGTGATGCTAGGCCATGTGTAGTGTCGCTGGAATCAAATGGGAGACCAAGTTCCTCTGCGGCCCTATCTGCGGAACGGTATATAAACGCCGCAGCATTTACGACTTCATGTTGATGTACGAAGCAGGCTATAGCCCGAACCGTTCTTCGATGAAGACATTCCAAGCTCAGCAAATCTACACAGTCTTTATCTCGAGGGAGGTATATCGAGGTACGGAAGATCTAGGATGATGACTTTGATGGATTGTCATCATCTTGATACCTTTTTTCGTGGGGGCGTTTTTAACCCAGGCACATTTTGGGTTTTTGCTTGCGGTATTCCAAGATATGCGTATATTTCTTCATTACCAAGATGTTGAATGGTACTGCCACCTATCAGTTGAACATCCTGATCGTCACGCGATGATGTAGTTTCTAGTCTTGCTTTGTGTAGATGGACGCAGGCGCACTTGTCTAGTCCAAAGCTCATGCCAATCGTTTTAGAGTACCTATTCAGCACCGCCACAAGCATGTCAAGGTCCTCTTTTGAAGAGGCAAAAAGAATAAGGTCGTCCATGTATAAAAACTGGTTGACCTTATATTCTCTTCTGTTCGGCGGGCTACATAGGTATCCAGAGCCTCTGCCTCGAATCACAATAGATAGAGGCAAGAGGGAGATCCAGAAAAGTATCCGACTTAGAGCCGATTCCACCAACCGTGATTAAATTTTAATCCTTGATTACCATTATTTAATCAGTACATTGCGTTCTATTTTTGGCCGGTTAGGGACTCAACCTGCGATTAACTGGGCTCAGCATAACCTCAAAGTTTAGTTGAAGCGCAGTGCGATAGTACATGGTGCAAAATATGGCTCAAAATGAAATATGTTCTCAAAATAATATTTTTCCTTTTAGTTTTGCTTGAGAAAACACCACTTCACTCAATTACTTTGATTTTTGAGACACTTCAGCAAAGCAAGTAAACAACGCGTAATGTGTGACGTCTGAGGCCTATTTATTTGGTTGGCGCGCCAGAGATCTCCACCAATCAGAATCATGGGTTTAATCAGAGATGGTGGAATCGTCCCTTAGAGAGTCTCCTTGGATGACCCCCCTCTTATATGTGACATAGCTGGTAGTCACTTGTCTTTTGTCAGATGTTATGAGAAATTTTGTCCGCCATAAAAGCTTAAGCTCCTTCATGAATCTCACTATTCTTGAATGCACCTCCAGGCACTCAAGGAGCTTAATAAGTAGCTCATGATTCGTGTTATCGAGTGCCTTACGGTAGTCAATCCAAGCCATTGACAGATTGCGTCGATACCTGATCGAATCCTGGGATCGAAGCACCTGTCTATTAACAGGTTTTCCCTGAAACCTGCCAGCCCTCTCTTGCGTCCACGTCGTTCAACTATTGCACTCCATACCGACTCGATAGATGTTAATATCCTCTCTTTGAGGATGCCAGTAAATACTTGTAGTTCTTTGGACTTGAAAAATCTCCGGTCTTAGGGATCAGTACCGTGCGTCCTTCCACTAACCACTGTGGGATGGGCTGTTCTCCGTTTAAGAAAGTAGTAAATATACGAGTTAGATGTTGATGCGTAGGAGTGAACTTTTTCCACCAAAACTGGTTGATTTTATCTTGCTCTGGCGCTGAAAAGTTCTTAGTTCTAGCGATAACTTTCTTCACTTCTTCAGCAGTAATTAGTGGGTACTCTTCCTCTGGACCTTGCAACCTTTGCCTTCCACAAAATCTACGAAAGAGTGATATATCTGAAGCGTCTTCATTTAGCTGATAGGTATCTTCATATACTTGCTCTCGGAAGACTTGAATCTCTTCTCGATTAGGCATATTTTCAACGGCACATGACGTTCTTTCGAACAGACAGGAAGGATGAGTAGAAAAGGTCGAATTTTCCTTAATCCACTTCACTCGCCGTTAAAGGCGCTCTTTGGCTGTTGGAAGAGCTTTTATTTGTTGCGTTCAGTGCTGCTTGATTGTCAACAGTTTATACTTGTTCAGCATTTGATTTGCTTTCCTTAAGTTTCGAGCAAGTGCACTAAGTTTTAGAGTGAATTTTGTATTTGATGTTATGTAGTTAATCACGCACTGAACATTTGATGCCTGCCGCCTCGCCGTTCTAATTTTAAACTGAAACTGTGCAATACGCTCGCGATTCTTACTCAGGCGTACTGAAGTACCATTACTTCTACTATCGCTAAGCAGGGAGACCGCCTTTTTGTAAACTACACAGTTCAGATTCCAGCGAGTAACATCTTCGTGGAGCATATCGGGGAGTGCAGTATTAGCATCAGCTAATTTTTCCATCCTGAGAAAGACTGTTTGGTGGATTTGTGATCTCCTAGTTCTCATGTTGGCATTATCGGCTATCTGCAAAGCTTCATATCCCTTTTTGCGTAAAAAGGATACCTGATCTCTTAAATAGTGAGGCGTTGTATGAGCATATTCCGGGTGCATATTGACCCAACATTCATGTAACCTATGCATGAATCCTCTTCTCGCTGGTGAGCTTCTTTGATAACAGGTAAGGATGTCCCGCCTGAGTTGGTCCGACCATTTAAAACGAAATTCTCGCGTTTGTCTATATTACTATTATTATTATTTTGGCCCACCTTCGCGGGAAGTGAATGATCCCAGCAACATCATTATGTCTGCGCCAGTATTCTTGCGAGGCAAGCATCGTACAGCCATCAATGTGCTCGATGTTCTCATTGGGATCTCCACAAAGGCGGAATCTGTCAATAACTGCCGCCATACTAAGTTTTGGTAATTCCTCGTCTTGATTACCCTTGTCCTGGATGGCAATGAAAAGTCATACCATCTCTGGAACGAGTTCCCCCCGTCTTAACTAAAGGTTTGAAGCCTCACTATCCACGCAAGGAAGATCTAATGTTTGGGGGTGTTGCTTGTGCAGCTGTTTACCTCATTACTGAGCAGCTAGCTGTTCAGTGTTGAGATGTCCGATGTTCTGGAATTCAACAGCTGCCACTTTTATGGGGGTATACAGGTCAACTCAACAGATGTATTCGTAGAGTGAGATTTTAGTCGTGTTTCGGAAATATTCGCGCACTTGCGTAACCTGAGTGTGACACAATCGGCGAACATCCAAGATCCCTCTGCCTCCAAGCTTGCGTGGCAGAACTATTCTCTCTACAGCTGTCCATTCATGGTGCATTGGATGCTCAGACATTTTCACGCGGATGATTCTGTTAAGCCTTTCAAGGTCAGTCATGGACAAGGTGACCAAACCAAAGGAGTATGTTAGGAGAGGAATGGCATAGGTGTTAATTAGTATATAATAGGTGTTAATTAATGCCTTCGTGATGTTCTTCGCACTGAAGCCAGACGCCAGAGTCAGACTAAGGCGACTCGAAAAAGCAGTCTCAAGCCGGACAAATGCAAGTGCGCTGAATTAATCACCTTGGAAGATTCCTTATTTAATGGGAGAGGACGGGCTATCTCTCATCATCCCACGACTGAAACATTTAATCCTTGTGCACCATGTGTGCATAGCCTGATTCAGAAATTGGATGATGCGAGGACAGATTTTATATGCCTTAAGGACCTCAAGTAAATATTTGTGGAGTATTGAGGGAAATGCCTGTTGGTAGTCCATGTAGGCCATGTGCAATTTGCATTGGTGCTGTTTCGCTTACAACACAACAACACTGTCAATCGCGACTCGGTCCTTGCAACCACGGGAGTCTCGCCAACATTATTTTTATTCTTCGGGAAGGACGTTGTTCTCCTCATAATATTTATAGACGAAGTCAGAAATAATAGCTGTAAGACGCTTATAGATGGTCGAGAGGCAAGTGATTGGTCCTTAATCACTAGGATTACCAGCATCTATCTTTTTGGGTATCATATACGTTACGCCCTCCGTCATAAAAGAGGGCAAGTGAGCTGGGTTCTCCAAGATATTTTGAAGGGCCCCAGCAAGAGCGAGGTGCAAAACCTCTAGATATTTGTACCAAAAGCTGTGCACCCCATCCACACCCGGCGCTTTCCAGTTCATAGCCCTCTTTAGGATACGAGTTACATCGGAGGCTGAGATGGATAGACTATTCATCCCAGGCAACCGTGGAAGACTGTCCTTTTGTAGACGTTACCACGTCGTGTCCAGTTGACTTGATTTATAAGTACCTCAGATGTTTTACCAATGGCTGGCCCTTTCCTCGGCCTTAGAAGGTTCACAATAATTTCAACTCTTGTTTGTGCCATATCCAAATCCGCGATAGAAACGTTTCTCGTCTGCCAAACAAGTCCTATTGTCATTCCTTCTTGCGGTCGATCTCTTAAATCGTCACAGTCGCGCGGGCAGAACCATGAGCCTCTGTTTAAGATAGTCAATCACTCCGTCTAGGTTTGTAGATGCTTTTAAACTGATGTTGTGTGGGCGAGAGATCTCCACGTGGCGAGTCAGTCTCTGAGACCGACTGCGCTTTCAAAATCGGTACAACCATCCCAGTCTTTTAGACAACCATTTATTAAGTGCAAGAACTCATCGTCAGTTGCCATCGCTTTCAGTGTTCATTATAGCAGCCAGTTTGCTTGCAGTCTTGCTCAATCATGGAACTGCGGTCAAAAGTAGAAAACGTCCTAACAACATATTGCTATAACGCTTTTTTTTATTGTCACTGCACAAGGACTAAGCGTAGTGGAACTGTCTAGTTAACAACCTTTAAACTTCAGACAGAAGCGTGAGTGATCAACTGATATAAGGAATAAAATTATCTTGCAGTTTTCAGTGATAAAGAATGAATATCACGATGTTGTGTAATTTAAGGTAGTAACTGCAATGTTGAAGTTCGAAAAAACATGAATATCGGAATTTTCAGTAATTTTCCTTCGGGTATTAAACTTAATGAATGGTTTTCCTACAAAATTCAGCATCAAACATGTCAAACTATATTTCTTGCCTATTTTTACCTCAATAGCATAACGTCATTCGAAAAAAAAAAGAATTTTTCCTTAAAATTCAAAAATTTTGAGGTTATGTGAAAATTAAGGACAACAGGATAAAACGGCCTTCTGATTCGTGATCAGCGGGTCAAAATCCATAGGTAATGATGGGTATCGTTCCTAGATCAAGACACTTTTTTGTGGGGCTGTGCTATGAGAAGTTTTATTTAAAAATTATTCTACAATGTAGTGAAATTTATAGAAATTACGTGGAATGTACAGAGAAATTGTAATAGGTTTGTGAATTTTATCCCAAAATTCACGTGTTGCACGTGTTATGGTAACATTTTCTATTTCAACATCACAAAAAACTTTTACAATCGATTTTCTTTTATGGATCATCTTTCAGAAAAAAGCTAATTTCATGTCCACTTTCTAACTCATAATTTTAGCAAAGTTACGTTTTCATATAAATGTGAAAGTTCGTTCGTACAAATAAAATGACACTGGTTTGACGGGAAAGGCTTCTCACAAAATTAGCCACAAGTGTTGACTCAAAAATTGCGCGTAAATTCCTCTTCTAACAATAGGAATTTGGAACTACAGAAAGATATGTACTATTGTACTATAAAATATACTAAATTAATAGTTTCGTTAAAAATGATCTATTATATGTTATCCAAAGATTTTAAAAACCCTTTCTACTGCCTCTTCAATTTATTTCATCATTTTAATTAACGTCCTATAGGCGAAAACTTATGTTTAATGCATCCCTGTTTTCAAATAATAATTTTAAGGCTTACAGAAATGACAAAAAACATTTTTCAGGTGTTTGATGTTTTCTACTGGTAAAAAAATATCGGAAAAAATTTGGTGAGTGTGGAAAATTTATGTTAAAAAAAATCACAAAAATCAAATTAAAAAAAATACTGTGCTCACATTTATGATTATCTAGACTACATAAATTCATTTTGATGTATTTTCATCAGCAGAAAAGCCTATGAAAAATTCTTTTGTTGATCCTGTAGATTTTAAAATTGTTTTTTGAGAGCAGGGGTCCCTTGAATAAAAATTATTGCCTAAAAAACGTTAACTAAAAAGCTCGAAAAAATTAGAGAGACGTTTAAGACCTCCAAAATGTTTGAAAAATTTTCACTTGAAATTCTGTATTCAATATGAAGTAAACATTTTCAATAATTATTAAAGATGGTGTTAATTTTGTTGATTTACTGATTGATAAGTTTATTAGCCATATAGCTTTCGCTGCATGACATGGAGCCTCCTAAGGATAGTTTACATTTCGTCTACTCTATAATAAACTAAATTAGGTTTTTATAAAATGCCTAAGTTTTAAAATTATGTAAATTATTGCATGATAATTTAACAACCCAAAAGAGCTTTCCACATTTCGAAGTCAGAATTTAAAGTATGGAGTACATATATATAATAGAATGTAAAATCATTTTTGTAGAGATGATTAAAAAGGATTATGTTTATAATTTTAGAGTTTATCCTCTCCAGGATTAAAAAAAAACAGATTACATTATAAAAAGTAAAAAATGTGTCATTTGTCATGCTAGGTGTCATGTGATGTGTCATACCATGTCATGTCACGGGTCATATCGTGTCATGCCATGTCACGTGTCATGTCGTTTCACGTCATGTCATGTGTCTTGTCATGTCATGTAATGTCATGTAATGTCATCTCATGCGTCATGTCATGTCATGTCATGACATATCATGTGCCATGTTTTATGTTTCATGTTACATGTCATGTGATGTGTCATGGCATGCCATCTTATGTGACATGTCATTTCATGCCATGTCCTCGAGGGTCCATGGAACTCCTCTTACGTCCATGAAAAGTGATATTTGGTCCCTCCTATCTCGAAACCTGGCATTTTTTGGACCCAGTGTCTAAGGTCTTTATTTGATTAGGATATTATACTCGTAAACTACATTCTACCAGAGTTTCAGCCAATTTAACCGGGACCACATTTTCCATAGATGTGTGCGGGGTCCTTTAGATAGCTTTCAAGCAAATCAAAAAAAGTTTACAATTTCAACTACAAGTTTTTTTTACTATAATTATGAATAATGCAAAATTAGGAATATTTAGAAATTCATTGTATTTTTATTTGAGTTATAATTTAGACGACTGTGACTTCTTTCAAAGTTAAACTATTTATGAAATTGTAAGGAATTGAAAATATGATTTCATCCTCGGCTAATTATTTTTAAAGACAAAATTACAATTTCCTTTAATATTTTGGCTCATTTCTTAACTTTTCTTCTTGAAATTATGCAGCCTTACTTTCGTCGAAAATAATTTTTTTTCTTAGAATAATAAACAATGCAAATTAAGAAAATTTAGATATTAACTTTATTTCACTTTCATTTACATTTTCAAAGATAATGAACTCCTTATAATTCTAACTAACAATACAAAATTATGAACGCTTAGAATTTTAATTTAATTTAACTTTCAGTTACATTTACAAAGAATACAACGTCCTTCTAATTATAACTATTATTGCAATCTTAAACCATTGAAGATATGAATTCATCATATGCTTTTTTTTGAACATTGAAATTGGAATTATTTTTGAAATTTAAAGAAGTTTAGAAAATTTCAAAAATGTTTTCATCCTTAGCTCATTTAGCTTTAAAGAAAGCGGAGTCAACTAAGAACATCTTTCCGATGAAATTTTTCTATGATGCTTGTTCAATTCCCAAGAATTATTAATTATTTTAACAAATTCAGATTTAAGCTATTTGGCTCGCCGAAAATATTCGGTCTACGCTCACCGAATTTCGGTGGTGGAAAACTTACCCTGGGAATTTAAACGAAAAGTACCTAGATATCGAGTCGCCCTTTTTTAATGACCTGGTGATCGGTTTGATCTTCTGGTGAGAAATATTTAAAATAATATAACAACATTATTATAGTCGCTTTTAAGAATATTAATTTGTTGGGATACATTCAGGATGATATCCCAGAATAGTAGTATTCTTGAAAGCAACTATAATAATATTGTTATATTATTTTAAATATTTTTTATAATAATTCAAATAGTTTTAATACAAAAGTTAGCGCGAGCGTATGATAGTCTAGTCCGATAAAAATTTGTTTCGATATAGTGACGTACGAAACAACAATAAATGATAATGAGTTTGACGCGTTCAAATTATCTTGAGTTCTTCCTATCGCACATCCTGGCGACGATTGCGTAGTTTTGTCACATCCCACTTTTTATTTCCCAATTCCCACTTTTTACTTTACACTGTTCACCTGTGATTGTTTAAAAATTCACGCTATATGTGACCGTCGAATTTTGAAACGTCCATCATTACGAAAAATCATGAAGTAAGAAATATTATCTTTGTTTACATCCGATATTCGCGTAAGTGAGTTTGGAATACGTTCCCCGTGAATTTCCAAAGGAGATGACTTCGCGGATAACATTTTTTTCACCGAGGTTTAGTGAATGACTGAAAAATGCATTTTGGACAATTCTGAGTAAGGAAATGTTGTGTAAAGAAATTAAAGTAAAAGTTCGTAGTCAGAAGGAAAAATAAATTTAATTTTGAAAGTACTCCAACTCTTTTACAATTCATCAAAACTTTTATAATTTTTTAATTGCAATAGATTTCCATATTAATTATATTTACGATTAGATTCAGAATTCTAATGAAGTCCCGTTCTATCTTTTGATTCTCCCATAAGTAGTATTTTTTAAATGGAGTTTTTGATGAAAACAATACATTTTTCAGTGCTATATTTTATATAATTTGAGACGTTATTTTGATAGTATAAATGATGATATAAATTTTTTATTTTACCTTTTATATTTTAAAGTTATACAAGCAAGATGCTTAAGAACATTATTTAAAGCATAATACCTGTAAATTATTTTCCACCATATTTTTCTGACCTCGTTTACGCATAAAAGGACTCCAGTAAGTCTTATTCTATCCAGCCTGATTAAATTATTCATAATAAAATTATAAATTCTTTTTTTTCAATTAGATGCATTTATTTTATAGAATTTTATTTCAAAAGGTATCCGAGCTCATACTTTTCTGCATATTAGATGCAATCAACAATGGCTTTCGCAGCACATCTGACAGAGTAACTGAAAAATATGATTGGTTCGTCTGGGCTTTTGAATTGTGAAATATTAATCAACCTATAAACAAATTTTGATGTAGAAAAGCTGATTGTTTTATAATCTAGGATAATATAAAACTATGATCATAAAATTACAAAGTACGCAGATCTTCGCTAGTAAGATGTATGAAGTCCCAGTCAAAAAAATTATACATAGTAGGAAATATTATATATAATATTTATTTGTTCTATACATTTTTGAAATGGAAAAAATAAAAATTACACATAATTTCTTACACTATGTACAACCTATATATAATTTTTCCGTCTGGGATAAATTACCCTTCCGGTAATCGCGTGTATGTGACAGATACACTTTTTTCTTTGGTTGCCAAGAGCAACCACGTTATCCAGTCCGGGTAGGGGCCGCCACTGCCTAATCTCCCCCCGCACCGTTTGGAAGGTCTCGGTCCGCTTCCGGCCTCCGTTGGCGCCATTGTTCTGTGTTGAATAGTAAGTTGTATATCACACATACGCGCGACCTTCCGCGTTATTTTTTGAAAAAATTTCATTTTACTTTGAATATAAATATAAAAAAATAAAAATATATATCAAATATGATATAATATAAAATATAAGGCCAAATAAGACTAATAGGCACAGAATGTACCTAGTGTATCTGATATGACGGTTACCAGATAATGTAAGTTTATTGCCGCAGACATAGTCAACATTAATAAGTTTGTAAAAGTTAAATAGTTCCTTTTTTATGATAAAACTTTTTTGTGTGAACTTTATTGTGATCTGTTATCATCCTTCTCCCGAATCCTTGGGTTTTTCCGAGTAAAAGACCTCAAATCTATGTTGTGTATGTGTCACATATGCGCGATCAACCATGTCGAGCTGGAGGTGCAATTACCGGAAGGTTAAAGTGCATAACAATATTCCATTTAGAAATAAGTATATCGAGCAAATACAATATTTTTAGTTGTATATTTATTTGTTTGAATTTATAAATCTCGTATTTAAATTATACTCCGAGCAACACTGACGCAATCAATTTCTCTTCATGTTATTTCTCATTCTGGCATATTCAAAGGAAATATGTTTATACCTATTGGATTTGGATCCTTTTTTCCTTTTCACATTTCTAAGTTTTTTTGAAAATATAAAGAATTGAACACAAAAAATCATCCACACATGTAAATAAACATCTTAACTGCACGATAATTCGAATTTTTAATCATTCACTAAACCTCGATGAAAAAAATGTTATCTGCAAAGTCGAATCCTTTGGTAATACACTGTTAGAAATATCTTAAAAATTAATCTACTTTGCAAACACTTTCGTGGCTGAAATCTCGTCCACCGACGGAATGAAAATAATATTCATTAAAATTTAGTTGAAAATTCATGAAGATGTATCTGCATACACCCATGCGCCATCATACTTCCTGCAAAGCCTGACCCCAGCGTGACAAAGTCCCGCGAGGAGTTATTTCGTATGTTTGTGTCGTGAGATCCATGAAATTAATAAAGCACATATAACATTCAGGACCATAAGCTGCTTCAAAGAAGAAAAATAAGAGGTTCGTTAAAACACTATCATGATGACGAGAAAATTTCATTCACACTATCGGTACTAACTGCTGTATTCTTTTTAGGTTATACTTACGAAAACAATAATATAATTTTGGAGTACCTTTTTTTTCTTCTTTAAATATGCTTATCTTCCTAAATATTGTATGAACTTTAATAATCTCATGTGTTTCACGACACAGACGTACGAAAAAACTCATTGATGCCTTGTCAGAATTCTTTTGGCATAGTTAATGAATTTGAAAGCACTGTATTTTCCAGGAATCTTTATGGGTTTCATTTTAGATTTTTGATCATTTAAAAATCTTGAATCAAACCTTTTCAGTTCCCTGAAAAATTATACTAATTTGGAATTCACTAACGGTGCCGAATACATTTTTTTTGCGTTACTGAAATTTCAATCACAGTTAGTTGAAATTTCAACTGCATGGTTAAAATTTCAATTACACGCGGAGCTAATTTTTCATTCACAAGTAGTTGAAGCGTCAACAACGGTAATTGTATAAAACTTCAACCACATGTAGTGGAACATTCAACCAGATATTTCTGACAGTGTAGGTGACGTTTAAAAATTCAACGGTGTCGTGTGTGGCGTGAATTAAAAAAAAAATTATACAGGTGAAAACTGGGAGGTGGAAAGTTGGATGTGGAATGTGGGGAAGTTACATAATCATATAGTTGGTCAGCAAAAATCTTGATGGAAAAAGTAAATTAAAAAAATATCTGAATTACGAAGATTGTAAATATAGAACGTAAAGATAGTTCTTAAAGTATTCTAACTTACATATTAAATATAAAGCTGAAAAACGCATTCGCAGAAAATTCGCAAGAACCGCGCCGGGAATGAAATCCTAACCGCTTACGTTATTAAACTCACATGCTACCGACTAAGCTACCGCAAGTTATAAAATATTATTAAAATAGAGGCGCCCTTTGCTCATGCCGTATAAAGCTGATCAATGCCAGACATTTGCCAGACCAGTCTATCAAGGTGATGAAGAAACAATTGTTGTCTTGATAAAGTGAATTTTTCATTTTTTTCCAACAAGACACGCTCTCAGATAGCAATATGTTCACACAGTACCGGCAGTGTCTGCAGAGGCTGCGCACCGCACGATCCCCATGGAAAAATTTTCGCAGAGTTACGCCACAGTATCTGCAGGGTGCTGCACCCCGCACGATTTTTACCTGGGGTAAGTTTTTCGAAATATGTTAAAAAAGTTTTTCTGATCAAACTTAGAAATTTTGTTCCTATTGGAAGGTTGATGAGCAACAAACCTGGGCCAGGTCAAACCTTCCAGACTAGACGGTGTAATTGAAGCTAGAGGACCGCCAAACCTGTGCCAGATCAGACTTTCTAGACTAGCCGGTCTAGATAAAGCCAGGCCTGGGCGAGACCTGATACTAGACTGCCATGAAATTTTTCCACACGGGATACTGTAAACTAAATATGTAAAGAAATTCAAGCCATTAAAATCGCGTTAAGGATCCGCAGAACCTATAAGGACGTCTTGAGGGACATTTACTCGGCATTTCCGCGCAGAAACGACAACTTTGCGACTACCAGAAGAAAAAACCGCAACCTGTCACCGACCCATTCGTGTACACAGCAGGTCGATTTATCTCGTGGGACACCATCGCAATTATCACTGCCTTTATCGTGTCTGCTGCATCGTCGACGAGCCAGCGAGACCCCCCGGAATCTCAATGTGTCTGTTTGCATGCCATCATTATTATTATCAATTTAAACACTCTCAGATTATATCGCTTGCCACAAGAGTTGGCCCCTAATGACCTGCACGTTAACTGGATAGAGTTGGGAAAATCGGTTTTCGATAACCAGTCAAAGAAAGCCGATTTCACGCTCGCCTCTTTTGTCTTTAAATGAATCTCTGGATAATACTAGGAGAGATTTTTCCAATAAAAAGAACTCGTCGTTAGAATACCCGTTTTCATTATTCAAATTTAAAACTTTTTCTGACGTCTGGAGAATTCAGTGATTTCTTAATTGCCTTTTTATACGAATAAGAAATCTTCCTCATTCCCTTTCAGTAGAGGATTCAATATTGAACTCGATGGTGAATATTCCATTCAATATGCATGTTACTTGCAAGTAAGTTGAATATTATATGTATCTTACCAAATTATGTTTACATTCTCATCATTTATGATGGAAAGTTTTAGATTTATGTAAATTTGGACCTATCCAGTTTTCGTAAATTTTCTATATTTTTAAACACCTTGAGTCAGATAAAATGGTTTTAACGAACATGTCTGTCTGTTGGTCAATCTTTCGGTCTACCTGTCTGCCTGTAGTCTGATGAGGCGATAACTTTCGAAGAAATATTTCAAGCCAAATTTCCTGTGGTGCACTTTTTTGTATCTAGAAAAGAGGTCAAGTTAGTTAGCAAGCCTTCTACCTCTAATATTTATGGCCTTAGACATAAAAAATAAAAATGGAAAAATTCAACTTTTCCACGAAACCACACTTTGTACAATAAATAATGCAGGAACAAAATTGTTACTTTTCGGAATCTCTACAAAATCGCTTGGAACCAATTTTTGGTAGGGATAATAGTGTTTGTTTCAAACGTGGAGAATTCGATTGAAAAATAAAAAATACAAATTTATAGCTAAAAAACGCAAAATACGATCATAAGGACCAGAAGCAGCGTTTCTCGTCTTATAAAGACCTATAAATTGTCTTCAGCCATTTCTTTATTTTATCCATAGTTTGGCCATGAAAGACGAATTTTCACATTCTCATCATTTATGGTAGAAGGTATTAATGTAAAAATGTTTTTCATAGACATTTCTGCCTGTCTGTTGGTCCGCCTGTCTGTAGTCTGAGGACACTAATATTCATGGTTTTAGCTATCGTTTACTACTAATCATGATAATTGTAAAATAAATAATAAAATAATCAATATTCAAATAATAATAAGGACGAGACATGTGATGAGAATGCATTTTTTGAACCCAAAGGAGCTTTAACGAAAGGTTATTCACAATTACCAAATGAAAGTTGGCAATGGTTTGTCCTTTAATTAAAGAAAAAGGTGAATTCACAAATATAGGGGGTGCAAAAAGATCGAGCGCGAAGCGGGAGATCCGATAGACGCGAAACTTAGGCGGGCTGTAACTGGCGATCAAAGCTCATGATGAGAATGTGCCTGCCCAGCGAGCAGATTTTTTTTTACATTGCATGGTCCAGGTGTGTTTACGAACTTTTATTTTTACTCGGGTATTGTACAGAATTAGGAGATATAAATGATGCTGTGTTTTAATCTATGCGAAGATAAAATTTACCCCCTGCCATATAAGCTTGAAGGCCGTGTAAAACAATTAACAGCAATTCTTATCTGCTAACCGATAATTTCCATCGATCGGCGCATAAACGTGCCTGTTAGCTGTTTCACATCGTTTTTAAAATCTGGCGACGAATAAATTTTATTTTCACGCGGATTCATACGCTGCAACGAAGCTGCTTAAAGTTAGAATATAAAAGATTTAGGGTTTTTCTGTGCGAAAAGTTGGGAATTTGTGTAAATTTAAGTGAACTGAAAGTGAATTATTACGAGAATAATTGAGATTTCTGAGTGAGTAAGAAAGGAAGAAACCAAGGATAATTTCAAAAACTACGAGCAGCTTTAAAATTAAAATTATAATATTCATTTTAACTACAGTTTGATGGCAATCTAGGATATATTTGACAAAATAGTATCAATTGTCACAACAGTGAGAGGAAAACCTCTTAAATATAGTGCTTGGCGAAAATTCCCATTTGAAATATAAAATTCACTGTCGAATGACGTCATATGCGCTGCTTTCTTCTAACACGATTTTTTCTGTCTCAGCTTAGAATATAAAAATATATATATATATATATATATATATATATATATATAATTGAAAAAATAGGTTCAACAACCACCACAGGGTCCCACTAATGAAAGCCTTCTTCATCTATCTCGAAAGTGCCTTTTAATGTCTTGATATAAACCTCTCCTTCTTTTTATTTTCTTTACACTGAGAAAAAAAGTAATGTCTCAGCAACAAAATAATTTTGTGGAGCAGTTTTGGCTGTTCTTACCAAAATTTTATTGCGAGTATCAAAAAAATAGTTGGAGTTACAAAACAATGTATTTGGCTCAAACAAAAAATTTTGCTAAGCACATTTTGTTGAGTGTACCAAAGGATTTTGTTGATCGTACCAAACACACGGCTGCGCATGCGCTCTCTTTCGTCTCATGAAGAACAACTAACCACGTTTTCATTATGGTGGATTCGACCGAAAATCACTTCTCTGCATTCTGAACGTTCATATCATTTGTGATTCTGTCAAAGAAAATAAAGTTGGATTAAAGTGTTGTGTTTGTTTCGAAAAACAACTTTGGGATGGCGAACGTTGCGACCCAGCAGATTTTAGAGGAATGGGGCCTAGAATCTCTGATAGATACATTCCAAGGTAAGTCATTTGTACATATTTTTTTTTTTTTAGTCTCTTAAATCCTAATAACACACTTTAAACTAATATCGCTGGTAATATCTAAGCGAAAACATGATTTTTCGGTTAAATTAAATGAGCATACGAGATCAATATCTTGAAAGCTTAGGTTAGATTATTCACATAGGAAGTGAGTATATACATATATTACCTGGATACTTCACGGTCAAGATTGGCTTCAGAATTTTTAATTTTTAGATGGACATAATGATTTGTTACTCCAGTAGTGACGAAAGTAATCAAATTTGTCATTAAGTTTCTTTAATTCTATTCAGACCTGAATAATATATGAAGGTTCTGAATTTAAAGTAAAGTACCTAGTGCTTGAGGTTATGACATAATTATTTTCAATCTAAAGTTATGTTTCGTAATTCAGTGATTATTGGTGAGGAAATATCTTTTTGAAGAATGCGGAGTGAAATTCCACTATTTGAATTTGAAATTATAATATAGACGTTATGAATAAATTAAAAAAAGATTTTTTTAAATCCTACTTCACTAAGTATTTTTTGTTTTTTTCTTATCATTTTATTATTTAGTGTGTTTTGAAACATAAATATATGTCAGTCATAACAATAATATGACCATCGTAATAATAATATGACCATCGTAAAACTTGAAAATACGAATAAATTTAAAATAAATAATTAATACACTTTTTAATTTTTAGCTGAAGGAATTGATTTGGAAGCATTAAATGCTCTTACACCGGGCAGTAACTTTGTACAAAAGCGTTTGGAAAATGAAATGTTGGGTGTTCAAATTAAATTTGCACGCAACTTGTATAATTATGTACACCTAAATAAAACACTTGAAGTTCCTCTTAAATCTGTGAGAAGTGAATACACTAATAACACTAGTAAGCAAAGCAATTACTGGAAAGATAAGCAACTACAAGAAAACATCGCAAATCAGTCCACAAACAGAGAGGTATGTATTTTCTTACATTTTTCGATTGGATTATTCATTCTATGGCTCATTTTGAAGAGATTCATGAAAAAAAACAATAAAATTAAAAAAGCAGGCTTTAGATGTTTAAAAATAAAAAAGGAAGAATTAATTTTGATTTTTAATGTACTGCAGAATGAAATTATTGTAACACTCGATGATACTCCTGGAGAAAATTTGTGTGAAGTAAATAAAGACAATCTGGATCCACAGAATGAATAGGAATCTTTAACGAAAAAAGAATTTTTCGACAATCTGCCGTCTTTGGTAATAAATTGAACCTTAAAAAAATCAATTACTTGTTGATTAAAATTAAAAAGATAATTTTTTAAATACTGCAAGAATGGAAAAATTATTGGAAAAATATTATTTCATCGTTTTTATTCTTGGACATCTATCAAATTTTGTTTAGCACATTCAAAGGAAGAGTTATCCTCACTCTTCATGACAAAACACATGAAGAATAGACATAAGGAGACCAAAGTAATGTAACCGAAAATAAGCAAATTTTTGTCGTATAAAAAGCGTTACAATACTGCCCGAGTTATGGCGCTACTGTTGCACGTAGAAAAATGGCCGCCGTATATGTTGACATCTTACATTATTTACCAATGTGATTTTAATAGAAATGTATAAATTATTATTAAAACGCAGAAAATTTATTTTACTCTTCTCGAAATATCGGTGATTCTATGTAATTGAAGTGATCCTGCAATGGACGTGGTAGGTACTTCAGATTTATTGCACATCACAGATCTGATATCGGACTTCCACTTCAATATAACAGTTTTTAAATTCCAATATTCTTTAAATGCATCAACAAATGACCATGACGGCGGCCATCGTTACCCGTACCACATTAGCGCCGCGCTCGAGAAGATCTAGCATTTCGATGCGTTATTGTACATCCGACAGAAAAATGCTCGTTTTTGGTGAAGTCAATGTACAGGACTTTGGGCTCCTTATGTCTATTCTCCATGACAAAACAGAAGAATTATCTGATTCGCATCAAAGTTGAATGGTAGACATTATCGTTTCGTATTTGTTGTGTTTCACTGATCCGTTCGACCAACCGTTAGAATTTAAATTTACTAATTACAATATAACTTTGTATATTTGTTGTGTGAATTCTGAAAGTTGACGTACATGTTTCAGGTTTAAATTAAACAACTTTCATTATGAAGTTTTAGCTAAAAAAATTGGTAAAATGTTCCCAAGTGAGGATCACTCAATTTATTATGTAGAGCCAGAAAGGGAAGGGCCTGAACAAGAAATATCGGAAGGTAAAATCCTGGATAGCTTCAGAAACAAAATGCGTATGTTACGGGAAATTGAAATCTTTCCTCGGAAACGTAAACGTGGTGAATCTTGCCTTGATGATAAATTTGTTGAGCAGAACATATATAGTGAAAACTACGATAGTAAGTTACTTAGGAAAAACATTTGTTTTACTCTTTAAAAAATATTTTCTTAACTCGTCAGATGTTTGAAATACTAATAACTTTATAATTAAATTCTTCATAAATTTATAA
The DNA here is from genome assembly GCA_932195095.1 of Andricus curvator. Lineage (NCBI taxonomy): Eukaryota > Metazoa > Arthropoda > Insecta > Hymenoptera > Cynipidae > Andricus > Andricus curvator. The sequence continues at coordinate 15,012 of CAKNYM010050176.1, read as the reverse complement.
AAGATTTCAAACCTCATATAGAAAATTTGTGTGACAAACTTTATAATATAATTGAAAATATTGTATTTAAATTATTTTTCATTAGCTAGAAAAGTATTGTTTCTGATATAAAATGATACCCAAATCCTATTTGTATGAAACTGTAAATAATTACTTTTAGGATGCAGGGCTGCGATTGAGTACTTAAGATTTAATATTTCGCCGTGGAACAAGATCGAACAATATTGGGTAGAAAGTTTTCCAGTTACTGAATAAATGAGGAAAGAAAATGGAGGGACTTTTCACTGTTTCATTGAGGAGTTCCCAATTATAAAACATCCTGATGGCTATAATATGGTACCTTGAAGCAGAAAGCTTGTATGCAAAATATAAATTTCTTTTGTACAAAACTTTTAATTTCATTGGGCTAACTAATGATATCAATTCTATTCTCTTTGTAGCTCGAACGTGATTCCGAAAAACTGTTCGAAGGTAGAATCACTGATGGATCTGCAGACGATGAATTTAAGATACAAAATTTTTATGATGCATGGCCGAATTTCGCAAGAAAATTATTCAAGTTAATGGAGACGCATCTGAAAGATGAACAGTACAAAAGTATATTTGAAAGTTTAGAACACCCCAATATAGAACGGGGTAAGTATTAAAAAAAATTTATGTTGCAAAGCAAATTTTTTAATACAATGTGAATTTTTTATAAAATTTCTTTTGCAGATGTTCATGATCTTACGCTTTTAACGCTAATTTCTGGTTTATGTCCACCTGAATGTCAAATAAGGGGATGAAAAACCAAACTTTGGAAACCATCGATTCCCGAATCGTCTGAAGGATTTATCTTGCACGACAAAGTAAGAATTTCTAAAATATTAATATTTAAAAACTTAGGACACTAATAAAAGTTTTTAATAATATAATAATTTTTTAATTTTAGGCAGCTGCTGATCTTGAAAATGAACGTAAGAAGCGTGTGGAGTGGATGGCAAAGTATAGTGTATCGTTACAGACATACGTAATTATTGTGGGACCAACTCTTGAATCGACAAAGGCTTCTTACATCAATGTGGATAAAACGTTATACAAAGTGAATTCGCCTTTTAAAGCAGTTGTCATTTATTATAAAATTTTCCACGCTTTCAACGCTAAATACCTACCGGAAAGTGAGCAGATTTGGCTATTATTACAACTTTTTTATAATACTTATATTATAAAACTGAACAAGATACAAAAATTAAGGGAGTAATAAGGCTGGGCTGCAAATTCAAAACAATGGTTTCAGGCGACAAAGTGACTGCTGGTCCAACTTGTTCTTCCTGCATAGAGGACATTTTGTTTAATTTTAATATTTATGTTTTAAGTGAAATCGCGTCATTTGTTCGTTTTTAAAAATGGTTTCTATATTAACCAAAATTGATGTTCTGAAAATAATTTTATTGCTAAACACCAAATAAGTGTACTGAATGTAATTCAGAGAATGTGCGTTAAAAATGCTTCTTTTAAAGCAATTCTACGCTCAAAAAATATTGCTAAGCGATATTTTCATACTTATAGATCTCATTTTCATAATTGACGATTAGGGTTTAAGTAAAAATACTTTTTCAGGAAAAGTATATAAGTTATTAGTATTTAATTGAGAGATAATGCCTTGATCATACATTAAGAACAAGGTTCGACATAAATTTTCCTCTCATTGCTTCTATTTTTCTCGCATATTCTATTTGGCCTTAAGGAAAAAAATTGTTTTCATATGTGGAACCCATATTAAAAAAAGTGAAGATGAATTATCGTTGTTGTAAATTTGAATCTTCATTCTTCGATGAACATGCAGGCAAGGTAATTGTACTCGAACGTTTCAAAATATCCATGTATTTATAACTCATTTAACAAATAAACATCCTAAGTCCAAGATTCATTTAGAAATTCCAATATCACTGGGCGCGAAATCGATATATCATATTCCAACAACATCTAAAATCAACAAATATGCCGAAAATCTTGCCACTAAAGACGTTTTACCCGCTAACAATAGTGTATCCACCACTGAATACCACAAAGCTTTGAAAAATTCTAGTTTAAAATACGTATCACACTTTTATAGGAAATCTTCGATGACTCGGGAAAATGTTCAAGATATAGTTGATACAACTACCGAATTAATCATGATTCCGTATTATTTAATTTAAAAACTGAGATGATGGCAACACTAGATAAACCAGAAATAACTGATAGAAACAAAAGTGAAATTCGGACAATGTTTCACGATTCAGAAAACAGTAAACATACTCAGATAACAATTGTGCACGCACGATGCGCGCGTTGTGCGGGTATTCGTGCGGGGTACCCCGCACGTCGTGCACGCATATGATCACACAGCTGCGAAATCAATTGATGCACACATGAGTCGCACGTCGTGCAGTCACAATGGGCGCGGGCAGATTGCACGCACGAAGTGCAGGTCTAATGGGAGGGTTCATAAATAATTAATTTAATTGTTTTTAAAAGTAAAATAACAAGTGGAAAATGGATTTTATATCGTTTATTACTTTATTAAAATCGTGGATCTACATATAACTCACTTATCGCAAATCTTTGGTAAAGTTAAACGTAATTCGTAAAAGAATATTATAATAAAGTTTGCTTCAGTCTCAAACTTCGGCAAAATTATTAGAAAAGCTTACCGAAAAAAAATCCACAATAACTTAAAATCCAAGAATTTAATTATTGGTTATATTGCGATATATTTGATAAAACGCATAAAACTGGACACAATAAGAGATGCCGGGAGCAGGAAAAAACAATGACTTCTTCTTCTTCTTTGCAAATGGAGGAAAAATGACACATTACGCACTAGTAAAGCGAGCGTTTAGCGATTGTATTTACTACGCGTATCGTTGATATACTGCCACCGCGCGCTTTTTGAAAATGATTATATATATATTTCAATAAAGATTTCTCTCATTACATTTTAAACTTATATTCTTATTGATATCTGCTTGGTGGGTTTCCTGTCACCACTACGTAGCGCGTCCTCAGGTTGCGGATAGAGGAACGGCCCGTGAGGCTGAACAGCCCCTAAGGTTAGCTGCGAATACAAGAATAAGCAGTCGCGGACAGCCGATAGGAACCAGTCGTGTCTGTGGTGAATTCAGCACTGGTAGAAAATAGGTACACGACAACCATGGCTTGGGAGGACCCACCCATTCGCGTTCATACGCAGTGGGTGGGTTCTGGCAAGCCGAGGTGCAGCGTGTATCCACCTAGAAACTATACCCGAACCAAAACTAAAAATCTTGTAAGGGAAAAATCCTGCTGCCCATTGGACACTGCAGCGATGACACTGCCCGCAAGGGATGTGTGGAATGATTCGCCTGCATAGGGCCAAAGGGGTATTGATGCCAGTAGGCGCGCTGCCTTGCAGGGGGACGTTAGGGTACGAGGATGAAACTGTAATGTGTCTGACGACAAGTTGACATGGTCCTTGTCAGAGTCGGAAAGCTCCCATACTTAGACCTAGGGAGGTATGGGGGTTATCACTCCTGGGACAGTGGACTCACCTACGATCGGAATAGGATCCTAACGTGCGGATTATCTTGAAACTACCATGGCTAACTTACAAAAACAAAAAACTACAGTTAAAGATCTAAGGGTGGGAACTCTAAACGCGCGTAGTCTAAAAACTGGCCGACTTAGCGAACTCATTAAGATAGCAATTGAATACAAAACTGACTTAATAGCACTTCAAGAAACCTGCTGGTCGGGCGATTTCGCGTCAATTTCTAAGGATGACTATACTTTTCACTATGGGGGAGCTAAGGGGCAAAGACTGGGGACTGGTTTTCTTATTAATAAACGAATTTCGCAAGCACTTATCGACATGCAATTCATTAATGACCGGTTATCATACATTGTACTAAAGGGTAATTTCAGCAAACACGTATTAATCAATGTGCACTGCCCCACCGAGGACAAAGACGAAGACACTAAAGATCTTTTTTATGAAACAATCGAGCAGGTTTTTGACAAGTTCTCAACGTTTGACGCAAAAATAGTATTGGGGGACTTCAACGCGAAAATTGGAAAAGAACCAATGTATAGGCCTACAATAGGATCAGAAAGTTTGCATGACGTCAGTAATGATAATGGAACCAGAGTAATAAACTTTGCAGCTTCAAAGAACCTCGTTGTCAAAAGCACATATTTCAAGCATAAAAATATACATAAGGCCACCTGGACATCACCAGATGGTAAAACTCACAATCAGATTGATCACGTTCTAATAGACAGAAGACGTCATACAAACATTCTCGATATAAGATCGTATAGGGGAGCGGATTTAAATTCAGACCATTTTCTCGTGATAGTAAAACTAAGATCTAGGCTAGCGCTAAGTAAGAAAACAAGCCGCACAGAGCCAACAGTTCGTTTCAATATAGATAAGTTCAAAACAGCAACAGAAACATTAAATTACCAAGTTGAGATTTCTAATAGTTTCGACGCTCTCCAAGAACAGAGAGACGATAACAATAATCGCGAGGAGGACCCGGAAACCCTGTGGAGCAATACGAAAAAGGCGATAAAGGCAGCCGCGAAACTTTCGATAGGTTTTAAGAAAGTAACCAAAAGCAAACCATGGTTTGACGAAGAGTGCAAACTCTGGTTTGAGAAACGTCGGAAGGCCAGACTAAGTAGTTTACAAAATAAGTGCGATCAAACACATAAGAAATATCTCGAGATTAGCAAAAGTACAAATAGGCTCTATAGATCCAAGAAAAGGGAGTGGGAAAAGAATAAAATACTAGCAATAGAAGCGCATAATAAACAAAATAACCCGCGTGAGATGTACAGGGGAATCAATTTTATAAGGAAAGGCTTTCAAAGTAGAACGGAAGTAATGAGGGACGAAAATGGCAATCTAGTAGCCGATGCGACAGAGAGACTGAATTTATGGAAAGATTATTTCGATAAACTATTAAATGTACGCGAAGCCCCCGTTGAAGGTAATCTCGGCGAAATCCACACTGCTGATCTATTAATTAACGATCCTACTGATATAGAAATAGAAATGGCCATCAAGAAGTTGAAAAATAACAAAGCCGCGGGCATCGATGACCTACCGTCAGAACTGATAAAAAATGGAGGCCCTTGCCTCACAAGGCAAATTTGTAAATTGATACGCGCAGTTTGGAAAACAGAACGCATGCCGGAAGAATGGAATACCTCTATCATTATTCCCATCTTTAAAAAAGGCGATAAAACTAACTGTAACAACTATCGTGGAATTTCACTTGTGCCTTCGTGCTACAAGATCCTGTCTAATGTTATCCTAAGTAGACTAACTCCTTTTGCCGAGGAAATCATTGGGGATTACCAGTGTGGATTCCGCCGAAACCGATCTACAAGCGATCAAATGTTTACAATTAGACAACTGTTAGAAAAGAAATGGGAATTTAAAGAAGCAGTACATCAGCTATTTATCGATTTTAAAAAAGCTTACGACTCTATTATACGCGCGCGAATGTACTGGATCCTAGAGTTCTTGGGTGTGCCAAGAAAATTGGTTAGACTTATCGAAATTTGCTTAAGCGGCAGTAAGGGTAGAATACGCGTAAACGGTAGTTTATCTGAAGAGTTTTCGATCCGCGATGGCCTGAAACAGGGCGATGCACTTTCGTGCGTCCTTTTTAACTTAGTTTTAGAATACGTGGTTAGGCAAGTGCAGGCGAACCCGACCGGTGCTACCCTCAATGGGGTAATACAAATTCTTGGATATGCGGATGATCTCGACGTACTAGGGGATGATAAAGAAACGGTAGCTAAAAATGCAGAAATCTTGATCGCAAAAGCCAAAGAGATTGGCTTGGAAGTTAGCGAATCGAAGACAAAATATATGACCGTCGTCAGGTCCGGACAAAGTAATCAAGACGGGGATCTAATGGCCGGAAATATGAAATTCGAAAGGGTTAACGAGTTTAAATACCTCGGGTCTATTATAACTAGCGAAAATAAGATTAAAACGGAAATCAATGCGCGGCTACACGCTGGAAATAGGTGCTATTATGCAGCAAACACGCTACTAAAATCGCGATCGCTATCTAGAAACATCAAAGTAAGAATTTACAAAACGATAATAATGCCGGTCGTCATGTACGGGTGTGAAACGTGGGCGCTGACGAAAGGAGAAGAGAATAGGTTTAGAGTTTTCGAGAATAAAGTACTTAGAAAAATCTATGGTCCAAAAAGGGACGAAGAGACCGGCGAGTGGAGAAAACTGCATAATAATGAGCTGCACGCTCTCTACGGGTCAGCAAATATTAATAGAGTAATGAAAGCGCGTAAATTAAGATGGGCGGGGCATGTAGCAAGAATGGGCAATGAAAGAACAGTGGCGCAAGTTTTAAGAGGGAGACCGACTGGTAAGAGACCCCTAGGCAGACCGAGAAACAGATGGGAGAAAAATGTAAGGGATGATCTAAAAGAACTAGGACATGATTACTTAAACTGGATGGAGAATGCACAAGATAGAGATGTGTGGCGGTCTCGGGTAGATGAGGCAATGAACTTTCGAGTTCGAACTGCTAATCTATAATAATAATAATAATAATATATAATATTCTTATTGATATAACTTAAACGATTAACAGTTTTTCAAAACTTAATGTATCTACAAATTTTTCATTTATAATTGAACCGCCGCATGGTAGAAGAGGGTATACAATTTTTTGGTCAGAGAGCAAACGGTCCCTGAAAATAATGAAATTAATATTTAACAAATATTTTTTGATATTATTCATCAAATTTAATTTCCAAAAATTAAAGTTCACAAGCATTTTCAAAAGTGGTGAAACACCATTGCGCTTGGACCAAAATATGTTAAGACCGGTTCAATAATTAGTTTTTTTATATTTTTAATATTACGTCAATTTTTAATTTTGATCATTTTAAATTTCCGTAAATTTGCGTCATCTCCGGCCATCACCGTGCCTACACGATGTGCGTCGCATAATATCAACACTGCGTGACTGCATGCGTGACAGCGAAATGCGACGCATTCTGCTCGCACTCTGGTGTCCATCACTTGAACGAGGCACGTGTTGGCAAAATTAATGCATTTTGGCACGCACGACGTGCCTCGCATGACGTGCGGGTTCAATGCGTCGCACGATTGTAATCTGGGATATGAATCAAGTGTACACCTTGCTTCCAGGAAAAGCTATGGGCCAAAAAGTATTAATAAAAGAAGTCTTGCGAAACCTGTTCCAAATGCCTTCAGCATTCGATTCTATTCTTACTTATATGCACTCCTTACCTGCAGATTCTGAGAATATATCCAACGTTATTCAGGGTTCTCTCTACAAAAATATTTGCTTGAAATTTCCGGGTAAAATAGTAATGCCAGTTGGTGTATACTTTGACGAATGGGAGGCAAATACTGCAATAGGACCACATGCTGGATTTCATAAAATGGGATCAGTATATATATCATTACTTTGTGTACCACCTGAGTTCAGGTCAAAATTGTAGAATATTTTTTTAGCTCTCCTTTTTCTAAGTACTGATTTTGAAGAACAGGGACCTCAAGCGGCATTTGCACCAATGATACAGGAATTTAAGGAATTAGAAAAAGAACCTGTTTTTGTAAGGGAGGATGGTTTAGAAATCTATGTTTCTTTCTTAATATTTATAGCAGATAACCTTGGTGTTCATCAAGTCACAGGATTTGTAAAAAGCTTTTCCGCTAATCACCCTTGCAGAATGTGTAAAGCAGCTAAAAATGTGATGCAAAAGCAAACCATTAAAGATAAATCTTTATTACGGACAGTGCAAGACTATGAAACGATGTGAAACTGAATGGTGTTTCCAAAACTGGCATATCGGGAAGGTGCATATTTAATGTACTAGAATCGTTTCACGTATTAAAAAATATAGCTTTTGATTTTTCACTTAAGAAAAAATAAAAGAGGGTAAATTAGGTTTTTCAGCTTCTGAATAGTTCACGTTTTTAAAATATTTTGGATTGCTTATAGGAGACAAAGTACCTCAAGACAGTATGTACTGTGGTCTATACACATGTCTTTGTGATATCGTTCGAATTCTTCGTGAACCTTCTTTAAATTCAAATGATGTAGTCTACCTTAGAACTCTTGTTTCTAAACATCACGAACCTTATCTCGACTTATTCAAAAAGAATTTAAAGCCGAATCACCACTTTATGTTGCATTACCCACGTATCATATTATCAATCAGGCCTCTTGTCCATGTTTGGTGTATGTGACTTGAAGCGAAGCATAAAGAAGGCAAAATTGCAGCCCACATTATAACTTCCAGGGTAAATTTTCCTTGTAACCTTGGCAAAAAGATATCAATTAAAACTTTGTGATAGATTTATGAATCATCGTGCTTTTACTTATGGTAAGACATTCGGTCGAGATGTGAAATTGAACATTAAAAGTTCATTGGACTTTCGTGACTTTAAGGCATTGTTACCTAATTTTTATCACGCAGTTTCATGAATAGAAGTTATTGGTATAAAGTAAAATAAAAACATTGTGATAGATTCTTCTGGTCCAGATGATAATGCACCTACTTTTTGTAAAATAGAGGTAGTTTTCTTAGACGAGAAAAGTCAACTGTATTTTATAGTTAAATCTCTAGAAATAGAAGGATTTTCCTTACACGTGAATGTTTATAAAATAAAAGTTACCCAAGAAAGGCGATGTTTGTTCTACGAAAGTTTGTGTTATGTTAAGGCTTCATGTATTCTTTACAATGTAAATGGAGATGTATTTGTAACTTGGTACTAATAAGTGTGCGTTATAAACTCTAATATATTTAACAAAATAAATAATCGTGTTCATTACACAAATTGTATGTTCTGATTATTTTTTCACTAATTATAATGACACTAATTTAATTGTTCACAATGATAAATTCCTAATTTAGGGCAATAACTTCTTTATTTTGATGTGCAAATAAGTGAGCATATTTCTTGTGAGAGAAAAAATGTACATGGACAAAGATTTCATTAATTCATTGAAATGAATTTTATTTTAAGAGTCGTCTCTCAATTAATCACTCTTTCACCTCATCATAGAGTATTCCAAAATTTAATTGTCCTTGAATAGATTTTCCCTATAAAAGATATTGTTACTTAAAAAAAAATATTATTGGTCCAAAAAAACTATTCTGTTAAATCTACAAAAGTTTAGTTCGTTCAACAAAATGATTCTGTAAAAACTACAAAAATTTTGTTTAGCTTAAAAAACCATTGTGTTGAATGAACGCATATTTGGTTGATTCAACTAAACATATTTGTTCAATCTACAAAAAAATGTTTTTTTGCCCACCAAACTTTTTCGTTGGTTCAACCAAACGCTCCAACAAAATAATTTGGTTGGCTCAACAAAACGATTTTGTTGCTTCTATAACAACCAAAAAATTTGTTTGGGACAACGAAATTTTTTTTTGGTCAACCAAACATTTTTCGCAGTGCATGTGTGGACGTTCGCATGGAAGGGGCGCTTATGGCCCGTTCTAGTTTAGGAGATATTCGCGTTTTGCTAAGACAAGGTCAACATTATTATTTTCGAGTTTGAGTCGGGGATGATACTCTGACAAATACTGAAGCTATTGGCACTATAGTGATGTCTCGAACGCAACCGGAAGTGGGTATATTTCACGTTCGAAGAAACAGTATAAAACGTGAATTTATGGCGTTCGCCAACTTTACCTATACATGCGTTTTTCTCGAAAAGCGGTGCTTAAACGTTCCAACTTCAAAAATGCCCCGTCGACTCGTTTTTTAACCTGGAGGGTTCATTTTGAGCTTGAATTGCCGGTAATTTATCCAGTTATATGCTGCTATACGTAACTGCATACCCACCATAAGGGCACTTTTCATGCAAATGCCTACCCAGGCACACACACACATACACACATATATATATATAAAAGGGTTGAACAACCACTGCAGGGTCCCACTGAGAACAACTGCCATCTAAAGAATGACACCGGCTCCCAGTAGAACCGCGGTAAATCACACTTATGGCCACGTCTCACAACCGTGAGATGGGTGGTCGCAGGGCACGATGAAATCACAACGACAGGCCGGCGAAACCCTCGTGTGTCTTGAGGACACGAAGCGACCCAAGGATGACAGCTTCCTGCATCCATCCCGCAAGTGCCTTGGCATATTTTTGACACGCGGGTATGGCTCTAAGGTTACGAACCCGTGATAGGTTCGCACCTCCGAGATCACCTATCACAAGGACAATTACTTGTACCGAATATTTTGGGTACAGTCGTTGCACATCTCTTTTAAGGTCTTCATACCTCTCCTCCTTTTCTTCCTCCTTGGCAGTGATGTTGTATTCAAAAGGAGGCGAGAATTCGATCGCGAATATAGTTAGTTTCTCGAAGTCTTGGAGAACGATGTCAGGCCTCGAGTGTGCAACGGAGACTGCTGTCCGAAAATCGTAGTTCCAGCAAATTTGGCAGTTCTCGTTTTGGATAATTGACATCTCCCTTGCAGCGTTCGGCAGGGCAGGGTCGCGACCAACACCGTAAGAGCGACGAATATGGTAATAAAGCACTCTTAGGGCCGCATTATGTCTATAGATATATCAATGGGAACTTCTTGACATGAAATGCGGTCACGGTATACTAAAGTGGAAATGACACCGTCCTGGCATGCGAAAACAAAACCCTATGTACCTGAATTAAGCCCTGATGATTTGAGGAAAGCAAAAGTTTGCTCCTTCGACAAGGACTGTTTTTCTACATTTCTGTGAAAGTTTCCGTGCATTTTCTTGTCGAGTAGCTGTTGGTGAAATTTTTCAACCTCTGCTTTCTTCACTTTGGCTTTTAGAAGTGAAGAATCTAGATGGAGTAATGCACTTTCCTCATTTCTGATGATAAAATTCAGGCCAAGGATCTCGGCCGCTTGCTCCGCGGCTTTCTAAAGGAACGCTCCTTCGTAAATCATCTCGTGGTTCCTGACTATCTTTAGGAGAGGATCTCTGCCATTCGCAACGATGTAAGCTGTACTTAGAACAATTCGGTTACGAAGACACTGGAGATTCAGAAGTCGGCGTCCGCCTTGACGGCGTGAAATGTAAAATCACGGAACTGAAGCATTGATATGCAAGCTTTTATGCATATGCATGATATTACGTGCGGTAACATCAAGGGCCTTGAGCACGTTCTTCGTCCATTGAACCATCCCAAACGAGTAGAGTAGAACCGAGACGGCAAGCATGTTAGTCGCAGATACCTTGTTCGACGCCGACAGATTGGAAGACCAAATCTGTCGAAGAAGATGCTTGTATCTGCTTCGGAGAGACTCCTTCACTGATGTTACGTCCTGAATGCGGCTTTGAGGCACGCCCAGGTATGTATAGGTCTCTCCAGTATTAAGATGTCTAATAACACTCATATCCACAAGCTCAGGGTCCTTGGGAACGCCAGTAATCTTTCCTTTCTTCAGATTAATTTTGGCACACTTGTCCAAACCAAAGTCCATCCCAATCTCTCCTGTGTAGTTCTTGACGATATTTATAACAGTTTGAAGTTTGTTTTTACCAGAGGCACAGATCTTCAGGTCATCCATATAGAATACATGTGTGACCTTATGCTCGCGCTGATTAGTGTCGCCGCAGAGGTATCCAGGAGAATTTCGTAGTGCGAGAGATAGAGGCAGAAATGTGATGACGATAATTTCTAGATGAGATAGTAAATCTAGTTTTCCAAAGAGGCATCAATCTCTCTATGCATGTCACTATGTGTGGATGTACCTTCAAGCTTTCCAACAGACAGATGATAAGTCTATGAGAGGTTGAATTGAAAGCTTTCCGGTAGTCAATCCAGGCCATTGACAGGACGCGCTGATGGGCTGCAGCGTCTTTACAGACACACCTGTCAATTAGCAGGTTCTCTCGACAGCCTGCTACACCTTTTTTCGAGCCACTTTGTTCGTACATCTCTCGCCATACAGGCTCAATTCGTCGAAAAATCCTGTTTTTTAGGACAGCTGTAAAGATCTTATCCAGTGTGTTCAAACAAGTTATTGGCCTGTAATTCTCTGGGTTGGACAAGTTGCCTTTTTTTGGCAGGAATATAGTGCGTCCTAACACCAGCCACTGGGGAATGGGCGTCTCCGACTTTAAATATGAGGTGAGTATGCGGGCCAAATGTTAGTGTGTGAAAGTGAACTTCTTCCACCAGAAGTTCTTGATACAATCTGGTCCAGCAGCGGAAAAGTTCTTCGTGCCTCTAAGTGCCTTTTTCACCTCTTTGTCAGTAATTTGTGAACATTTCTCCTCAGATTTTATGAGGTTGTCGCAAAACTCCGTGAAGCGGATGATATTGTCAGTATCTTCTTTCAACTCTAGTGTTTTCGGGCTCTTGTACATCTCTCTCCAAAAAGTCTCTACCTCCTGGGGCTTCGGTGGATTTTTTACAGAAACAGGGAGAGCGCTGAAGAGGCGCGATGGGTCAGCGAGAAACTGTTGATTCTCCCTGATCCATCTCTCCTTCCTCTGTATTCTCCTCCTTGCATCAAATAACAGCCATATTTTGTCAAGAATATGCTGCTTGATTGTCAGCAGCTTTGACTTGTTTAGTGTGTGATTCAAGATCCTTACTTCTTGGGCGAACTTTCGAAACCTTTCTGTGAACGGTCTACCAGATGTTATGTAGTCAATCACCCATTGAACATGGGACGCATTTTGTCTTGCACAACCAATCTTCTTGTTCAGTTGATGCAAGTGTCTTTTGGTCTTTTGATCCATCGTCGGTTTTAGCCTTCGATTTGAATCAGTTAGTGTTCCTCCTTGTACTGAAATTGCGATCAACTCTCAGAAGGTGCCTGCTTTCTGCGGTTCGTCTTAATTTCGCTTCCTCCTCTTCGTCTGCAGCTTGATCAAGCAGCGGTTGGGGAAGCGCTCCGCGTACATATCCATTTTTCCGGAGGTTGTCGGCTTGATTTCGCAAAGACTGTTGCGAAACGTGCTGAAGCTCTGGGTCTTTCTGGCACCACATAGTGTGCATACGCGCCATAAAGTCTCCGCAAACAGGGATAATGCTGGCATCGTATATATATAGTGAATGTGCATTTATTTGTAATTTGCTCCTCCGATAATGGTATATTTTCATATTTTCTACAGGAAAAATTAAAAATACGCAGAATGAATATAGGGGGCAGAATACATCAAGTGTACCGACCTAAAATTAATTTTTTTCTGATTGAGTTGAAACTTGGCTGAATTATAGTCCTATTCGACCTATATTAATTCACCAAACCACATGTGGATTCATCAACCGGTTGTCAATATACAGGGGCCTGAAGTTTGCACTTTTTCACGCGTTTCTTCACCTTCACGTTAGTGTAACTTCTTTTAGGATGATCCGATTGGACTTTTATTATATTTTTTTGGAAAGCTCTCGTCATGTACTTCAAGACTATAAGAACGATATATATATATATATATATATATTTTCTTTGTATTTCTTTTTTTTTTTGAAAATCAGAATTGAAATTGATCTTTTGAAAAAAACCATATTTAAATTTTTTTTCTATTTCAAAAAATAGCTTTCTTTAAACTCTTTGAAATGATGTAGAACAAAAAGTGGGCCGAAAATTTTTTCTTTGTCAAGTTTAGACTTTTACGATCGAGGGTCCGTAAATGTCTAAGACAAAGAAAAAATCTGCTGCTTACTTTTTATTGTACATGATTTTAAAGGGTTTAAAAAAAGCTATTTTCTGAAATAGAAAAAAACTTTTTAAACAAATTTTTTTTTCTGAAAAATCAATTTCATTTTCATTCATTTCATTTTGGGAAAAAAATACAAAATACATTAAAAAAATATATATTGTTATTATGCTCTTAAAGTACATGAAAAGAGCCTTTTTATGACACATGCATGATTTCAGCCCTTTTCGGCACCTATGAAGCGGGGCTAAAGCTCTACTTCTTACTCCCTAGGGACTGAAAATTGACGTCCGAGGTGAATAATGAAAATTATGCCTCTATGAGCTCGCATTTTATGATTATCAGCCCACTGACCGTAAAAAATGTGAGGAAATTTTGGTTGTAGATAATAGAATTTTGCGGTTATTTCTGGAAAGTTACCATATATACCTGTAAAATTACCATAAATGACCGAAATTTTTCATAAATTTCTGGAAATTAAAAAAAATGAATTTTAGGTAAGTTACCATATTTACCTGTAAAATTACCATAGATGACCGAAATTTTTCATAAATTTCCGGAAATTTATGGAAATTTTTCAAAATGAATTTTGGGTAATTTATGGTAAGTTACCATATTTACCTATAAAATTAACATAAATGACCAAAATTTTTCATAAATTTCCGGAAATTATGGAAATTTTTAAAAATGAATTCTGGGTAATTTATGGTAAGTTACCATATGTACCTGTAAAATTACCATAAATGACCGAAATTCTTCAAAAATTTCCGGAAATTTATGGAAATTTTTAAAAATGAATTCTGGGTAATTTATGGTAAGTTACCATATGTACCTGTAAAATTACCATGAATGACCGGAATTTTTCATAAATTTCCGGAAATTTCTGGAAATTTTTCAAAATGAATTTTGGATAATCCATGGTAAGGTACTATGGTAAGTTACGAAAATTAAATTGATTTTTTGAAAAAACCATATTTAAATTTTTTTTTTCTATTTTAAAAAATAGCTTTTTTAAACTCTGTCAAATCATGTACAATGAAAAGTGGGCAGAAATTTTGTTTCGGGTCAAATTTCCGTTCCACTTTTTATTCTACATTATTTCAAAGAGTTTAAAAGAAGCTATTTTTCGCAATAGAACAAAAAAATTTTAAATATGGGTTTTTAAAAAAAGTCAATTTCAATTTTGATTTTCAAACAAAATAAGATTACAATTTTTTTCAATCAGAAATTTTTACTTCAAGCGCTCAATAATTTAGACGTACAAATAGAAGCTTTTAACACTTTTCAATTGAAAGTTTTTTAAATAAAT